>JAJJLU010000356.1:0-74357 GCA_023807065.1 Isotricha intestinalis
TTTGAAAAACTAACAATAAAATAGATGAATAAACTATGAAGCTTGGGCTTCTTTTTTTTTTTTTTTTATAATTTAATTATTAAATATGAGCCTGCTCGCAGGACATTAACTAACTAACTAACTAACTTTAAGATATAAATTTCCAATATTATTTAACTATTTTTATCTAAAATAGATTATTATGAAAAATTATAAAATATAGAATCCAATCAAAGTATATTAAAAGCCTTAGAAATAAAGTTAAAATTTCTTTAAAGTGAAAACCAAAATTTATCGTCGAAAATAGAAGAAAACAATAAAGAAATAAATAGAATTAAATCCCTTATTACATCTATAACCGATAACAATTCCTTAACATCAGGAGGAACTATGCCAATTATTACTGATGATAAAATTGTTAATTTAAAATTTGGTTGGAAAATAAACAATAATGCCCAAATAACAAATGATTTAAAAACAGTAAAAAAAGTCGCAGGTAGTTCATATTGGAATTGTTCTGCTGTAGGTGATATATGTTTAATAAATGGTAAAATAAATAAATGGAAAATACAATTAAGAAAACACACTGGAGATATTGTTTTAGGAATAGTTCCTAAAGGGATTGATTTAAATACAATAGATAATTGGAAAAAAGGGTATGTTACTTGTTCTAGTAATTTTGGGAAACATACATTAGGTGTAAGGACAAAATTCGCTGATTGTCAAGCAGGAGAAGGAAGTATTATGGAAATTATTGCTAATTTAGATATTGGAGAAATATAGTTTTGTCTTAATAGAAAAAATTTAGGAATTTTTTTGTGATAATATTTATAAGGATATTGAATATGTTCCATTTATAGATATTCTAAATGAAAAAACAGAAATTACTTTATTATAAATGAGAATTTAATAAAATTAATAAAATCAAACATTATATCATCAAAATAATATGATTGAATAATTGAGATTGGATTTGGGCCAATCCCCATATTTATTTTATTTCAATTTTTGTTTTTGAAATTATAAAATTAAAATTTAATTTCATTAAATCAAAATATTTAAAACTAAATATTCTATGAATGATGAAAATCAAAAAATAAAGAAGAATTATATTTTCTTTAATAAACACTCAAAAACATAACTCTGATAATATTGAAAATGGTAGTATAACAAAATTATCCTCAGAATTAAAATATGATGATAACCCCATTTATAATAGTCTAACATTACTAGATAACCTAAGACTATTCATAAATAATATAATTCAGAAAATAACAAATACAAAGAAGACTATTCAAAATTAGAAAATATTACAAAGAAATTAGAAATGGATATAAAATACTATACAAAATTTGTTACATTATAAAAAATGATTCTTTAAAAATAAAAGTAAATGCTTTTATCTCCATGGAAGAAGAATTCGAGGAATTAAAAGAAAAAATGAAATTTAATGGTTAAAAATTTTTAGATAATGAGAGAAAAGACCACAAATTATGATATTAAAAAATGAAAATTCAAAAATAAAAAACAAATAACAAGATTGGAAATTTAAAAATCTATTATTGAGATTTAGAAAAATGAATATAAAGATAAAAAAGAAACATTAGAAAATGAAATCAATAATCCAAACAAAAAAATAATGGAATTAGAAAACAATTTGAAGAAAAATAATAATTCGAGTTCAAACACAGAAATTAATAACAGTAAAGATAATGTCATAAATAAAAAAATTAATAAAAATAATTATAGATTATTTAATATACATAATATAATTAATTTCACTAGCAATAACATTAATCATAAAAAATTGAATTTATTCTCTTTTTCTACTTTAAAATAATATTTAATTTTATTGAATTCTCTTCTTTTAATTGCATTCATTCTAATAATCTTAACATAAATGATAAATGAATTATATTTTATATAAAATTATTTTAAAATAAATTTAAAATATTCAAATAAAGAAAGAATCATATTGAGTTTATTATTTTTTTTTGATTTTTGATTATTTATTTTACTTATGTTTTAAAAATTATTTAAAAATTAAAAAAATATTTAATTATTTTATTTATCTATTTAATCCTTAAAATTATTTATTTAAATTTATGGCTCAACTATCTATTGAAAAAAATGAATTAGAAGAAAAATTGATAGATAAAAATGGAAATGTTTTCGATAAAGAATTAACAGAAAAAATTTTATATGCAGAAAATGAAAAATCAAATCAAATTTTATTTTTATCAAGAGTAATTTATATAAATGAATTAAGATATAGAGAAAAAATAAAGAAATTTCAATATAAAAATGAAGTATATTTAATCAGTATAGATTGGTATAAAAAATTTAAAGAATATATAAATTATAATTTAATAAAAAAAACTTGTAAACATCCTGAAATTTATATTACCAAAAAACCTATTTTATATAATATAAATTTAGATTTGAATCCAGGAAAAATTAAAAATGAAATTTTATTAATAAACAATAATGAAAAATATTTATTTGATGAAAATTATTTAATAATTAATAATGATAAAATTAATAGAATTGATTATAAAATTTTTCCCAAAGAAAGTTTTGATATTTTAAACAAAGAATTTGGATGTGATTATATTATTAAAAGACAATTGAAAGAAGATAAATTAAATAGAAGAAATAAATATGATATTTATTCTAAAAAATTTTCTGTCTTTTTTTTACCAATAAAAGATTTAATTGATAAAAATAATGAAATAGAAAATTTTAATATTTATTTTCCTAATTTATTATCAGATGAAGAAATAAATGTTTATTTATCAAATATAATAAATTCTCCAAATAATAAAGAAATAAAAGAAAAATTAGGATTATCAGAAAAAGAAAATTTAAATTCTGAAATAAAAATATATAAATTATATAATGATAATTTAATTAATGACTTTAAAGAATTTTTTTATAAAAATATTTCAAAAATAAAAGAAGGAAATAAAATATCAGGAAATTTATTCTTAGAAAAAATATCTCAAAATTTCCAAATTCAAGAATTACAATATAATATATTAATAATAGAATTTTCAAAAAACAAAAACGGAGATTTTTTTGATTTTTTAACAAGAGATATATCAAATTCTCAATCTTCAATTCCTCGAAAAAATATTAAAAATATCTCAAACAATAAAAAAATAATAAAATTAGAATTAGATACTTCTGATGAAGAAAAAAAAACAAAAAGACCAAATAATAAATTTAATGAATATAAATTATATAATATAGAAAGAAGAAATAATTTGAAAAAATATTCTTTAAATAAGAAAGAAAATAAAAAAGGTTTAGTAGGATTAAATAATATAGGAAACACATGTTTTATGAATACATCACTTCAATGTTTATCAAATTGTCAAATATTAACAAATTATTTTTTAAATGATTATTATATTCCTTTTGTAAATAAAAATAATCCAATTGGTTCAAAAGGAAAATTAGTTGAATCTTATGTTGAATTAATTAAACATTTATGGTTTGGAAATGAAAATTCTATTGAACCTTATGATTTTAAAGAAACAATTGGAGAAATAAATATTATGTTTAAAGGATTTCAACAACATGATACACATGAATTTTTATCTTTTTTATTAGGTGAATTACATGAAGATTTAAATAAAGTTTTAAATAAACCTTATATCTCAATTAATGAAAATTTACATTTTAATAATGAAATTCAACAATTTCAATATTTCCAAAAATTATTTCTTTCAAGGAATCAAAGTATAATTATTGATTTATTTTATGGAATGTTTAAATCTACAATTTATTGTATTAACAACAATTGTAAACACATTTCTAATACTTTTGATCCTTATTCAATTATAAGTTTACCTTTAATTAATAAAAAAATAGATAATTATTCTGACAATGAATTTCTTATTAAAAAAGAAATTGATGTTTATTTTGTTTATCAAGATTTAAAGAAAAAAATTTTATTTTTTAATATTCAAATACATCATAAAATGAGTATTAGAAATTTCAAAGAAAAAATTGATTATATGTTAAGATGTGGAATAAATAATTTTGAATTATATTTATTAAAAGATAATATTCCTTTTTTGATTGATGAAAATAAAGAAGAAACAATTTATGATTTATTAAAAAAAGATACTATTTATTTAAATGAAATCCCAAATAATGTATTTGAAGAAGAAAATAAAGAAACAAACGAAAATTATAATTTAATAATAAATAATCATAAAATTTTATATGAGAGAGAAAAAGAATTTGATGAAGGAAAAAAAGATAATTTTAATCATAAAGAATATTATTTTGATAAAAATAAATTTATTAGATGTGTTTTTTTTAATTTTTCTTATTTAATTGAAAATTTAGATGAAGAAGAAAAAAATAATTATACTTCTAAAGATATGATTTATTTTCCTAAAGTGTTTTATTTTAACATTGAATGGAATAATTTAGAAATATTTAATTATTTAATTGAATATTTTAGATTTATTTATGATGAAAATAATAATGAAAATTATAAAGAATTATATTTTAATCAATATGAAATTAATTCATATAAAATTAATGAAATATCAAATTTTGAATTAACTTTTCCAATTCATGAAAAAATAAATTATCCTTTTATAATTTTTTATTTTAATTCATCTAAAATTTATGAAGAAACAAACATAGAAAATGAAAAAGAAGAATTAATGGTGGTGTCAGAAAATAATTTTTCTATAAAAGAAGAAATAGAAAAAATAAAAGAAAATTTATTAGAAAATGAAAAAATTTCAGATTATCAATTAAATTTTAAATTAGTGTGGTCAATAAATTATTTAAAGAAAATAGAAGAAATAAGTGAACAAGAAAAAATAGAAAATGAAGAAGAAAAAAAAAATATATTTTATGAAAAAAATGAAGCTGAATTAAATTTATTAGATTTATTAGAAAATTTTGGAAAAAAAGAAAAATTAACAGAAGAAAATAAATGGTTTTGTCCAAAATGTAAAAAAGAACAATTAGCAGAAAAAAAAATAGAAATATTTACAATTCCTGAAATATTAATATTACATTTAAAAAGATTTAAAAATAATTTAAAATTAGGAAATTTAGTAAATTTTCCAATTGAAAATTTAGATATGGAAAAATATATAATTTATAATGAAAAAAAAGTAAATAATAATTTATATGATTTATTTGCTGTTGCAAATCATTATGGAGGATTAAATGGAGGACATTATATTTCTTATTGTAAAAATTTTTTAAATAATAAATGGTTTGAATTTAATGATAGTTTTATATCTGAAATTCATCAAAAAAAAATTGTTTCTTCTTCTGCTTATCTTCTTTTTTATAAAAGAAAAAATTCCTTTTTTCAAAACATTGAAAATTTATATAACCAACAATTTCAAAATATACAAGAAAATGAATTTTTATAATTGTTCATTTTAAAAAAATTTTTTTCCATTTATGTATTTTTTTTTATTTTTTTTTTTTATTTTTTATTATATCCTTTAAAAATTTAAATTTTCCTAATAAGCGAAAAAAAATTTAAAAAAAATTATAAATTATTAATGGCAAACAAAGAAGGATTAATAACTTTATTAACAGATTTAATAAAAGAGAAATTAGAAAGACTTGAAAAAAAAACTTCAATTGAAACTTCAGATTTAACATCTTTAGATTCAGATATGAAAATAATTGAAAGTAAAATAAATATATAAATTTATTATAGAATGTGTTTTTGATTGTAATTCATATTTAGAATCATTTTTAAAAAAAAATGAAGAAGAAGAAAAGAAAAAAGAAGAAAAAAAAGGAAAACCAGAAAAAAAAGAAAAAGAAGAAAAAAAAGAAGAAAAAAAAGAAGAAAAGAAAGAAGAAAAGAAAAAGGAAGAAAAAAAAAAAGATGGAAAAACAGAAAAAAAATCAGGTGGTTTACAAAGAAATAAAACAACAACAAATTTACATAATGAAAAAAAGCCAAAAAAAGAAAAAAATAATGAGCAACATAATAAAACTTTACCAAAAACTCATTCAGTAGGAAATTTAAAAGACAAAGTAAAAAATAAAAAAGAAAAAAATGAAATGTCAAAAACAGTAAATTTAAAAACAATAAAAGATGATAAAAAGAAAGAAGAAAATGAAGAAGAAAAAAAAGAGGAAATTGAAAAAAAAAATGAAGAAGAAAAAAAAGAGGAAATTGAAAATAAAAATGAAGAAGAAAAAAAAGAAGAAGAAAGAAAAAATGAAGAAGAAAAAAAAGAAGAAGAAATTAAAGAAGAAAAAAAAGAAAATAAAAAAGAAGAAAATAAAAAAGAAGAAAAGAAAAAAGAAGAGAAGAAAAAAGAAGAAAAGAAAGAGAAAGAAAAACCTAAAAAAGAAGAAAAAAAAGAACATAAGAAAGAAGAACATAAGAAAGAAGAAAAGAAAAAAGAAGAGAAAAAAAAAGAAGAGAAGAAAAAAGAAGAAAAGAAAGAGAAAGAAAAACCTAAAAAAGAAGAAAAAAAGAAAGAAGAACATAAAAAAGAAGAAAAAAAAGAATCAAATACAAAAAAAGAACCATCAAAAAAAGAATCAAACATAAAAAAAGAACCATCAAAAAAAGAATCAAACACAAAAAAAGAACCATTAAAAAAAGAAACGGCAAAAAAAGAAGAAAAAAAAGTAGGAGCACATAAAGAAGAAAAAAAAAAACAATCAACAGTAAAAAAAGAAAAAAAAGAAGAAAAAAAAGAAGAAGCCATTAAAAAAGAAGAAGAAGAATTAAAAAAAGAAGAAGAAGAAGTGAAAAAAGAAGAAGAACAAAATAAAAATGAAGAACCAATTAAAAAAGAAGAAGAAGAAATAAAAAAAGAAGAAGTAGAAGTAAAAACAGAAGAACAAATTAAAAATGAAGAACCAATTAAAAATGAAGAACCAATTAAAAAAGAAGAAGAAGAAATAAAAAAAGAAGAAGTAAATAATGAATCTCCAGAAGAAAATACAATTTCTCAACCAGAAGAAAAGAAAGAAGAAAAAAAAGAAGAAAATCCTCCTCCAACATCAGAAGAACCAATTCAAAGTAAAGAACCTGAGAAAAGTGAAGAACCAAAAGAAAATGAAGAGCAAATAAAAAACGAAGAAACTGTTAAAAATGAAGAGCCTGTTAAAAATGAAGAACCTATTCAAAATGAAGAACCTGTTAAAAATGAAGAAATAAATAAAGAAGAAGAAATAAAGAAATTAGATGAAGAAATATTAGAATATAAGAAAAAATTAGAAGAATTAGAATCAAAACATTCAATAGAAGATTTAAATAAAGAATTATCTCCATTTGTATTAGCAAAAGGAGCAGCAAAAGCATTAACATTATTAAATGATCCCTTATATTTTAAATTATTTAAAAATGAAGAAACACCTCAATCAGATATAATATTAATATATAGAATATATTTACAATTAGTAAATAAAGAGAAAGAAATATTGTTATTAAAAAATGATAAAGATTTTTGGATTAAAGTAAAAGAATATTTTTCTAATTTTGGAGAAGGAAAAATTGGTTCTATAATAGAAGAACAATTTAAAGAATTAGATTTTTCTTATGAAAATTTTGTTATTTTAGATAAAATCTGTGAAGGAAATATTAATAAATTAACTCCTGTTTATTATTCTAAATTATGTCCTACTACTGGATTATTTGTTTTTTTAGTTAAAGAAGCTTTGGAATATATTGGAGTTTTACAAGATAAAAAAACTCAACCTGGAAGAATTTATAAAAATTTAAATTATTTAATTGAAAATGCAAAAGCTAAAAAGGAAGAATTAAGTAAATAAAATTTATTTATTTATTTTATTTTAAATAAAGCAAAATAATTGAATTTTAATAATATTTCAAAACAACAAAATAAAATAATAAATAAATAAATAAATTATTAAATAATTAATAATATAATAAAATGATATATTAAAATAAAAATGACAACAAATGAAAAAGAAGGATTAGATTATAATATAAATATATCAAATACTCCTTCTTCAAATACAGTAGAAAAAACTAAAATAAATTCATCAAATATTTCAAATGATAAAATAATAAAAAAGGAAACAACAATATCAAATTTAATTCAAAATTCAAATAATCCATGTATAGTATTTTTTACTTTATTTTTTAAACTATTATCAATAATATTTTTCATATTTGGAAATTTCATATTTAAAATGTCAGATTCACTTCAATTTATATTTATAGTGATTTTTTCTTCCTTAGATTTTTGGTTTGTTAAAAATATTTCTGGAAGAATTTTAGTTGGATAAAGATATTGGAATGAAATAAAAGAAGATGGAAGTGAAAATTGGATTTAATATATATTTCTCATTTTTTCTTTTTATTATTTATCAATTATCATCTAGTAATGTTGAAGATGATATTTTTAAAAAATTGTTTTTGTTAATTAAATTTTTTTTGATTTTAATGAATCATTTTATTATTTTTTTTCAATGATTATTGTTTTTTTGTTTTACTTATGTTAAAAAAAATGGAAATGAAATAAGAAAAATTTCAAAAAATTGATAAAATTGGTCAACACTCTAAATATAAATAATATGAGTGAAAGGTTTTATAATTGTTGAAAAATAAATTAGATGTGTCTAATTATTAATTAATTAATAATATACTTAAAAATATTTTTATAATATTATTAGATTTATCTGATTATTTGATTAATGATTTTCCACAAAGAAAAGATTAATATTTTTATTGAATATATGTTTTAAATTTATATTATTTAAATTATTTTTAATTAATGAAAAAGTGAATTGAAATAAACAGATAAACTATATCTTTGATTTTTTAAAAATTGCTCATTTGTCTTTTGAAATTTATTTTTTGTCAAAGAATTAATAATTAAAAAAAAAATTACAATATTTTTTTTATAAACTTATCTAAAAATAATTTAAAAACTCCAGATTTTTATTGATTTATCATTAGAAAATGACGCAATTGATCCATCTTTTAATTCAATAAAACCATTAATATAATCATTATGAGCATATTTAATTTCTTGAATACATTCATAATTATCTTTTCTATATATTCTTATATCTTTACTTACTCCTCCAACTAAAAATATTCCTTTATCTTCAATTAAACTAATTCCAAAACATTGGAATAGATTATCAATTGTTCTAATTATTTCTTTTTGAGATATTGAAATTAATTTTAATTTATAACTAAATCCAGTATCAACAATAATTATATCATCATTAAGTCTACATAATCCTTGATTCCATCCACAATAAGTTTCTTTAAATTCTTTAATTAAATTAATATTATTTATTTCATTATAATTCCATAATTTAGTTCCATCTTCTCCAGAAGATATTAAAATATTTTTATCTTCTAATAGTAATAATGAATGTATCTTATCAGAATGTTTTAATATTTTAATATTTTCATAATTATTGTTATTTTCTTTTCATATTTTAAATGTTTTATCCAATGAACATGAAATTAAATTATTATTTCTACAATATATTACTTTACTTATTACATCATTATGAGCATTTTTAATAATTTTATTATTTTAAATTCATTATTATTTTTAACCTAAGATTTTTAGTTTATTATCATTTATATCTTCTTTCATTTTTTTAGAAACTAAATAATATATTTTATTATAATGCCTACTTAAATTAGATTTTTCATTTCTTTTATTCAGTTAATTTTTATTATTCCTCTATAAAAATCTCTAATAAATATTTAATTTATGTATTTAATCATTTTTTTATTTTATATTATTTTCGTAATTATATATTAATTGTTCGTCCTTGAGATAATTCAAAAAATTTATGATAATTTAGAAAAATATCAAATTCTAAATAAATTCAATTAGATTCTTTTTTTATCTAATTATTATCAAATATTTCTTCTTAAACACAGTGAAAAAAATAAATAATAAAACATTTGAGAATATACAATAACTATACTTAGCAACACCTTAATTTAAAAAATTCAAAATTTAAAAATAGACTGATTAATAATAACATTTAAATATAGAAAATTTGATATCTATAAATGTTAATATAATTATAAAGTATAAACAATTAAATATTTTATTAAATATTTATTAATTTAGTTTAAAAAAGTTAATTTATTTGTCTGATTTAAAGTAAACCTCAAATTTATCTTACAATTTGAATTTTTGTTTGTTACTACTAAAAGGGTGAATATTGTGAATGAAATTAGTTATTATAATATCATAAAATCATATAATTTTATTCATGAGAAAGAAATATATTTTTATCATCTAGAATAAAATTATTTTTGACAATAAATTTTAGAAATTGTCTCAGAATTATTTGAAAAACAATACTTATTTTATTATTCTGTTGCAAAAATTAATGATTTCCAATAATTTAAAAATTAGAACCATATCTTTAGCCCAATCATTTCTTAAAAAAATAAATTTTTTTTCATATTAATTTTATTTATAGAAAACATTTTATATACTATAAATAAAATTTATTATAATATTTTCCCTGTTTTTAAAACATATTGATTTTCTTTTAAAAAACTAGAGTATTTTTAATTTATCATAATTGTTTAAATTTATTTCCTTTTATTCTTCAAATGATTTTTATATATTTTCAGAAAGATTAATAAATAACTTTTAAATATATTTTTTTTTTAGATTTATTTTTAATTTTTTTGTGCTTATTTGTTTACTTCTTTATATTCAATATAGAGATTTAATACTTTCTTCTCATTTCAATTCAATCTTTAAAAGATTGTCAAAATCATTATATAATTAAAATTATTTCTTTGATATAATAGATGAACAATTTTATTTTTTTGAAAAATTTCAAATTTCTCAATTATTCATTATTTTGTTCTTTTAAATTTAAATATTTTCATTATAAATTTTATCTCTAAATTTAATTGTTTATTAACTCATCATTGGAAATATCATTTTTTTTAATTTTAATCTAAAACCTTTGTTCCTTTTCAAAATTATATTTCTTATTAGCCAAAGGAAAATATTAATTTACCTTAAAAATAAGATCTTTAAAAAAAATTAAAAAAAAAATAAAAAAAATATAAAAAAATGAATGAATTACCAGAAAATGTTCAAAACAATAATGAAAATAATCCAAATAATGAAAATAATGTAAACAATGAAAATAATCAACCAAATAATGATATAGACCAAAGAGATGGAATAACAGGGAAAGAAATATTAGATATAAAAACATATAATCCAAAAAGAGATGAAGAAAATATAGTAGATATAAGAAATCCAGAAATTTGGTCTGGATTTCCATTTTGTGAAAGATTTTTATATAGTTTATTTTGCAAAACAAAATGTTGTTCAGATTATAGAAATGGTGAATTTTTAAGCACAGATTGTTTGAGAAATACTTGTGTAAAAGATCCTATGGTTGATTTAAATAATAAAATATTATCTATATCTATTCTAAAAAGTGGTACTTTAGAAATAAAAGAATTAATTTTACATCCTTTTGTCAGAGTTTCTTTTATTAATTTAAAAACAGGTAAATTTCTTCAAAAAAGCAATTTCAATGCTCCTTGCGTAAGTAGACAAGAATTAAATTTTATTGTTCAACATAATAAAGTTCAAGATAAATTAGATTTACAATCTTCAATATTAGATTTTATTCCAACAATTTCAACATGTCCTTATGATTTAAGAGAAAAAGGAGAAGCTTTTGCAGAATGGAATGAAACTTTTTATATAAATGAATCTGCTGATTATTTATTAAATTCAGATAATATTATGTTTTTTGAATTAATGGATTTTAGTTTAGATTATGAAGAAAATCCAATTGAAAATTCTATTATTCCGATGGCTTGGGGTTATTTAAAAATGGTTGGTTTTAGTAGAACTTATTTAGGGAAATATAAAATTCAATTATATAATTATAAATTTAAAAGACCTGAAATTTTGAATAAATTAAAAAATACTAAATTTGAATATATTAGAACTCCTGATTATTTATATGAATTTGATTGGATTAGAAAAGATAAATATCAAACATTTTTAGAAATTTCACTTGGATTAGAAGATAAGCCTTCAGAAGAAGATTTAAATAATACATATATATATAATAAATTTTTATATAGTGTTTTTGTTCCTGAAGGAGATGATATAGATATTAATTTTTTAAAATATAAAAAAAGACAAAAATTACAAGCTCCAAAACCAACAATTCCAAATGAGAAAACTTCCCAATTATTTAAATGGCGAAGAAAACCAAATGAAAAATGTTATATTCCAAATATATTAATATATAAATTCCCAACTGCAAAATTAGGTTGTTTAACACATGAATTTTCAAACAATGGTAAATATATAGCAGCAGCATGTACAGAAATGAATTCAGAAACATATATAAAAATTTTTAATGTAGAAGATGGTTTTTTAAGATATAGATTTAAAGGACATCATAATATAATTCATCATTTTTCATGGTCATTTGATGATTTAATATTAATAAGTGCTTCAGCAGATTGTAATGTTTCATTATGGAGAGTTCCTAAAAATGAAGCAAATGATATGAATAATTTAAATTATTTTGATAATGAATTAACATTTAAAATATGTGATATCCCTCATCCAGCATATGTTTACTCAACTGCAATTTATCCTGAAAATTCAAATAATTTAATGATATTAGCAACAGCATGTTTCGATGGTATAGTACGTATATATGCAATAAATTTTAATTATGAACAAAATACTTATTATTACACATTATCAAAAATAACAAGAATATTTGAAATTCAAATAAGTCAAGAAATGGAAGATACAGAATATTTTAAGAAAATATCAGATAATTTAAAAAATCAAGAAGGTGTGAGACGTAAAGACAAAGAGAAAATAATGTTACTTGAAAAAACTGCTTTGGATCATCGACATCCTAACACAATAGTATTTGATCAAACCCGTCAACTTTATATTGGAGATTCCTTAGGATATATTCACATATGGGAATTAAATATAGAAAGAGGAATTCCTAACTTACAGAAAATAAAATCAATAACCCATAAAGATTTAGAACATGATACAATAAATAAGATAACATTAATCCCAAATCAAACAAAGACATTTTTAATTCATTCTCGTGATAATTGTATTCGTTTAATGAATATTTCAAAAGAAAAGCCTCAAGTAAATTTAAGATATTTTGGATCAAAATGTGCAAAAACAAATATAAAATCAACAGTAAGTCCAGATGGTTTATATATATTATCAGGAAGTGAAGAAGGAGTTCCACATATGTGGTCACTTGAGAGTGGATTACCACAAAGTACAAGTAAATTTGAATGTGGATGGGTTGATAGTGTAAGTGATGTTAGTTGGAGTAATACTTACAATATGATTGCTTTAAGCTCTTTCGGACAAGAACATCCTCTTCTTGTTTATGTATATGAAAAAAAAGATGTTAAAGTGGAAAAAGGAGATGTTGTTATTAAAAAAAAAAATGTTGTTGATGAAAAAGATAGAGATGAAGAAGATGATGCTCTTATTAATGATGATTATGATAATAATGCCGTAGGAGGGAATAAAATTTTAAATAGAAATCAAGATATGATGAGTGATTTTACTAAAGAATATAAAACAAGAATTGAAAAAGATGTTGAAGATGTTCATAATTAAATTTATTTTTTTTGATTATTAATCTGGGCTTAATGCTTTTAGTTTTTTATTTTTTCATTTTTTTTTGATATTTAAATTTAAATTGTTTTTTTCAAAAAAAGGCTATTATTTATTTTTATTTTATACTTTTTTAAGTCCTTATTTTTAGTTAATTTTTTTTATTTTTAAAAAAAAAGACCATCATTTTGGAATTTCCAAAGTAATTAAAAATTAAGAAAAAGAAACAACTCAAATAAAACACAAAAAATAAATAATGATATAGATATTCTATATCAAGGAAATTCAATATATAAGAGTAGATTTTTAGAATTTTAAAGAAAAAAAACATTTGAATACTCTTTTCAAAACTATAAATAGTTTATATAAAATAAGAAGATTTTTCAAAATAATATAATAAAAAATAGAAAAATAATGAAAGAAGAAGAAGGAAAAATAATCAAGAAATAATAAAAAACCTAAATAAAATATTTCATCTAACAGAAGATAATTTAGAAAAAGTACTCCAAGTATAAAACATTTATAGTTTAATATAAAAAACTATAACATATATTATCATTATGATATTAAGAAAAAGAGATGTGAATTATTTATATGATTTAAAAGAATATAATTCAATTTATAATCAGAAATGTTTTAGAAATGAATAAAGATTTTTGATATAAAATTAAGGGTTTATTCATTTGATGAAAATTTAATTAGAAAATGATTTAAAGCTTTAAATAAATTTTATAGATTTAATTGCTCATTTTTATATGTTTATTTTTCTAGATCAATATTAAATAAATATATTAAAGAAGGAATTGAATATTTTATAAAGTTGTTGAAATAAGAAATTCATGTATATTTATATATTTATAATAAGAATGACAATTGGAAATATAAAATTAGTGGAAGTTTCAGTCATTATGATTATGTGTTAAACATTTTTATTGTGAAATATGTTATTCTGCTAAATTTGAAATTTTCTTTCTGGTGTAATCGTGATTAAAAACTTTGAATATGGTTAAAAAAATAAAATGAATGAAAAAAAACCTGATTATAAATAGTTAAAGTAAATTTTTCTAAAAATTCTTCTTGTCATAATAAAGCACTTATTTTATCTTTGGAAATTTTTATTGAAGTTTTTTAGTCAAAATATATCTAATATAATATCAGGAGAATCTTGTTGATTAATGGTATTTACAGATTATAAAAAGGTTTTTATGATTTAGTTTTTTGAATTATTTAAATTGTTTTGAAAAAAAATAAATATAATAATTTATTTTTAATTCAAATAATTAATTTAATATTACTTTGTTTCTTTATAATTCAAAATTCTAAAAAAAAAAATAATAATTATTAAAAATTAAATAAAATTTAATACTGAGGTTGTAATTCATCTTCCAATTCACAAAAATCAACTTTTCCATCTCTGTTTTTATCAAGTCTAATAAACAACAAATCAGCGTCTTTAGGATTTCCAAGTAAACAATTTTTCTGTAAATAACATTGTAAATCATTAGCATTAAAAGAGCCTAAACAGCATTGATCTAAATTTCTAAAAATATCTTTTAATCTTAATCTTAAAGTAGTATAACCTCTTTTCATACAATTAAATTTACTTTCATAATCAATTAATGAATTGAATAAATTTTTCAAATATAATTTTGTACTAAACATAAATACATCAGGATTATTTGAAGGACAACAATTATTAGGACATCTATTTTCAACCATTTGTCTAAAATCTTTTTCATATGGAACAACCATATCAAAGAAATCTGCATAATTTAAATATCCTTTTCCACTTAGATCAAATCTTTTCATTAAATTTCTTATATCTGAATCAGTAGCATAAACATCTAGTAATCTTAATCCACATTTTAAATCTTCTGGACTAATACAACCACGACAATTACATTCAAATATTCTGAAAGCATCTTCACAATTAAAATCACATTTTAAAGCTAAATCTGTTTTAGCTTGTTCAATTCTACTTTCAGCATCCATTAATGATTTTAAGTAATCATTTAATTGTCTTTCTTCCATTTCATTTGGATTACACATATTATAATTTGAATTATTATTTCTCATTGGACTATTCATTCTCATTGGGCTATTCATTCTCATTGGACTGTTCATTCTCATTGGACTATTCATTCTCATTGGGCTGCTTACTCTGTTTGGAGAACAACATATTGGTGGACAACATATTGGACGGCAGCAACATGGATCACAACAACATGTTAAACAAGGATTACATTTTCTTTGTGGTGATAATCTAAGTGATAAGTTATTTGAAACTCTCATTGGACTATAATTATCTCTTTGAGGACTTCTCATTGGTGAATTTGCGTTTGTTAAATATGTAGAATTTTGAGTATTGAACATACCTGAATTATTTAATATATTTTCTGTTTTTCTTGATAAATCACCCCTAATGGGACTGTTGTTTGAACTGAAGCATCTTCTGGGTGATGGACATGGACTGCAGCATCTTATTGGTAAGCATTTAGGAGGACAGCAATCAATAGGTGGGCAGCATTTAGGAGGACAACAATTAATAGGAGGGCAGCATTTAGGAGGGCAGCATGTTATTGGAGGGCAACACTTAGGTGGACAAGGATCACAGCATACTGGAAGACATGTTGGAAATTCTAGTAATTTAGTTAATTCACATAAATCTACTCTTCCATCACAATTAGAATCCATTCTCTTCATCATTGCTCGAACATCACTATCTAAATAACTTGCACAATTTTTGTCTAAAAAACACTTTAAACTTTCTGGAGTAATTGAATTATATGATTTTAACGAATTGAATATATCACAAGCATTATAATCACATCTGCATCTTAAATCGTTAAGTAGATTCATTATATTTCTACTTAAATCAATTTCTTTTTCTAATAACTTACTAAGGGAATATTCAATATTAAAAGATAATTTATTATCACATGAATTTGAATTACTTTTTCTTAATGATTTTTCACTTTGAATTAAATTAAGAAATTCAGTATAAGAAAGTGATCCATCACCATCTTGATCATAGCATTGAATAAGAAAGTTAACTTCTGCTTCATTTGCAAATATTCCTTTACATTTAAGGAAATTTAATATGTTACATGCATTTACTCTATTTTTACATTCTGTGTCTAAAGCTCTAAAAATTTGATATGGATCGAAATCGTAATTATCAGATAGTACTTGTCTACTTATTTCTACGGTTCTCTCTCCTTCTGCGAGAGAAAGAAGAAGTTTTGCTACTCTAGCTTCTGTTTCTACTGATAACATTTTTTTTGGGTTTGGTTATATGATATTTTAATTATATTTTTTTATTTGTTTCATTATTTATATTTATGAATAATTTTTAATTTTTATTGGTATTTGGGATTTTCTTATTGTTTTTTATTTAATCTTTTTTAAAGCAATATTTTAATATTTTTTTGTTTTTATTATATATATTTTTTTATTTGAAGAATATAATTTATGAAAAGTTTAAAATTTAATTATTATTCGAATAATTATGAACCGGAATACTTAGGAAACAGAAATTCTTTTTTATAAAAAAATTTCAAAAAAAGAAATAACATTACAATAAAAGAAAATGATATAATATAAATATTAATATATTAAAAAATAAACTAAAAAATCTACTTATCGAGTAAAATCTTTATTATTATAATTAATTATAAATCTCCTATAACTTCATAATATCAAATAAATCATAAAAAAAATGAAAATTCAAAAAAATATTGTAAACTATTTAAAAACTGCATTAAAAATTTTTTATTAAAAAACTAAACAACCACTGATATATAAAAAAAATAAAAATCCAAAAATTAATATATAAATCCAAAAAAATCATTTAAAAATTAAAAAAAACCAAAATATAAAATAAAAAAATGATAAGTAATCCTCCAACAGGTAGAGTATATTTTTTCAAAACTGACAAGACAATAAAAAACAAATTTTCTCCAATATTAGAAATAAATTCAAATTTTGATACATTAAAATCTATAGTAATAGGGAGTGGAAGAGCGATTGGAATAACATCTCAAGATGAATTATTGGAATGGACATTTGATAAAAAAACTCAATCTTCAATAACTACAACTCCTCCATCGAATAAACAATTAAAGCAAACAAAAAATGATTTTTTATTTCTTCTCTCAAAACCAGTATTTCAATTTAATAAATTGAAATTTAAATCAATTCTCTTAAATAAGACAATGTGTCTTGGATTAGATACAATGGGAAATGTGTTAGTATGGGGACAAAATAAAGAAGGTTTACTTGGATTAGGATATGATGTAACGAGTGTAGATTCTCCAACAAAATTAGAAGGATTAAGTGATATAAAGGAAATTTCTCTAAGTGATTTTCATGCTGTTTGCTTAAATAATAATGGACAAGGATTTAGTTGGGGTATTGGAAAATATGGTGAATTAGGTCTAGATAAATGTATTTATACTCCTACTCCACAAAGAATTAATAGTGACAATACTTATTCTAAAGTCTTTGCTGGTAATTTAATCACTTGCTTTATAGATTTAAATGGTCATTTTTCTTATTATGGAGTTATTATTAAACAGTTAAAAGGATATAATTCAAGTATTACTGTTAAAAATTTACTCAACGATCAAAATAATTTTGATAATAAAAGCTTGTTTTTAGAAAAAGATATTGCTGAATTGGAAAATGAATTGTTTGAAAATATTATTATTGGAAATGGATTTATTGGGTTATTAAGTAAAAGAGGTTTGCTTTTTACTTTGGAATATTCTGATAAATTAACTATGCTTTATAGTAAATATTTCATTTATAGTATTGCTGTTTCTCATAATGAAATTTATGGTTTGTGTAAAGATGGTTATTCTAATAAAACTGTTAATGTTACTTCTAAAATACATGTTATGAATAATAATTCCATTGGGAAAAATTATTATTTATGTAAATGGTCTTCTAAATTTCCTGAAAAAGAAGTTTTTTCTGAAATTTGGACAACTACAATTTTCAAAATTACAGAAGAAATTCAAAATATTCAAAATATATCTTTATTAAGTTCTAATCAAAATAGAAGTTTAGTTTTATTAATTGAAAAAGAAGATAGACCAAATAATTTAAATAATTCTTTCTTTACTCCTTTAAACAGAAAATTACTGGATTCTTCAACAAATAATGATTTATCAATAGATAATTCAATGAATGTAACATATAATGAATTTCCAAATATTAAAAGAGTTTTCCCAGAAAATTTCCTTACCTATGATTCAGAATATGATGATTCATTCAATAAAAAATTTAAAAGAACAAAATCTAGAGTCAATGCAAATATATCTGGAATATTTATTGATAATTCAGCATATGGAAATTACAATTATTACACAAATAATACATTAAATAGAAGTAGATCATATTCCCCAAATTTAAATAAAACTTATAATACAAATACTTTTAATAGCGTTGTTGGTGGATTATCACAAATCGGGAAAAGCACTTATTTTCCAGGTTCAAATATGGGAAATTATAATTATAATACAAATACTAATTTATCTAATTTTAACACAAATAACAACTTATATACACCAAATAATAAATCATTAAATAAAAATGAAACTGGAGAAAACTATGACGAATCAGTAGAAATGAAAGAAAAAGAATTAAATAATTATAAACAAGAAGTTGATAATATTATTAAAAATTTCAAAGAAAAACAAAGAGAACAAAAACAAAATTTACAACATAAATATGCAAGATCAACTGGTCATCATGTGATTTTTACAGGAGGAAATCAAAATAGGACAGCAGTTCAAAATGATCTTTTACATAATAGAGGACAATCAACTGATTTAAATTTATCCTTTAGTACTACTTCACCTAATATTGATAAAAGTAATATTTCTGGAAATAAAATTATTATAAATAAAAATAGTAAATTAACTAAAGGATTATCTGTTGATACAAGTAATAATTTAGATGAACTTTTAAAAGATAATAGTAATATTATTAGAAATGATTTATATAGTGATACTGATGAAAATAATAATATTTTTAACAGAACAACAAGTGGAATAAATTTAAGTTATTTAAGTCCAAATCCAAATGCAAATATTTTGAATAAAAGATATGGTCCTAATATTAATATTGGAAATAATAATATGGCACATTCAACAAATATTTTAAGTAGAATGAATTTAATTGGAAATAATTCTAAAAGATTTAATACTGAAAGCAGCAGTAATGAATTATATAATTCAGGAAATAGAAGATTAATTGGTAGTAATTCTTTCGGCTTTATTAATAATAATGGAAAAAGAGTTAATTTCAGATTATCTGAAGATAATATGCATAATATTAGAGTAATTAAAACTTTAAGTGATAGTGATGAAGATAGAAGTAGATCTAAAGATAAAATTAAAAAAGACTTTGGTTTAGATGATATTAATCAATTAAAAATAAAAAAAACAAATAGTTATAGGATTCATGAAAATAATGAAGATAATGTTAAACTTAGAATGCAACAAAGATTAATAAGTTTAGATAAAATAAGGCAATTAGAAAAAAAAGGAAAAATTTTCAGTGAAGATGAATTAGAAAAGCATTTAAATAACCCTCAAATTTTAGCAAATGATCCAAATGATATGTTATTTTATAAAAATATAGAACTTCAAAATAATCCAGAATTATATAACCAATTTACAGGTAAATTTAATCAAGAATATAATTTAAATTATCCTAAAAATAAAGGAAATAGTCAATTAAGTATAATAAATTTATCTGGAAAAGGAATTAACCCTGCAAATCAATATGCCAATAAAGAAGGATATATTGATAACAATGGAATTTTCCATATCTTTAGAGAAGGGAAAGGAATCAACGTTAATAAAGTTATTTCTGGTGGTTATGTAGATAATTCAGGTAATTTTTATCCTTATAATGATGATATAAACAATAATTATGAAAAAAATAATATTATTAATAAAGGTGGATTCATTGATGATAAAGGGATATTTCACTTTAATCAAAATCAACAAAATGAAATAATGAATAAAGAAGGTTTTATTGATAATGAAGGAAATTTTGTCAATTCTGAAGAAGGAAGTAATAATTTAGATAATAAAAGAGGCTATATTGATAATAAAGGAATGTATCATCCTTATGATAATAAAAATTCAAATTTCTTAGATAAAGGTGCTTATATTGATAATCAAGGAAATTTCTATCCTTATATAGGAAATAAAAATGATATTGTTATGAATAGAAGGGTATATAATGATGGATATGAAATGAAAGATTACAGTGGGGAATATAGAAATAGAGATGGTGCTTTACAAACTGGTTTTATTCAAGATAAAGATGGAAATATAATAAATATGAAAGAGGGTATCAAGAAAGAAAGTATGAGAATTCAAGGTTTTATCAGTGATAATATGAGCAATAGAGATTATACTAATAAAAATCAACATTATGTTCAAGGAAAAATGATTTATGAAGATGAAAATGATGATGATAATGTAAATATGAGAAGTGGAAAATTTTATGATAGTGATGAAGTTAATAAATATAGTAATAATAAGAAAATAAATATTCAAACTGGAGAATATTATGAAGGTGATTATGGAAATTATAATATTCATGCTAAAGATACATTTGGTAATAATAATTTTGTTTATAAAGATCAATATAGTGATAGAAATATTAAAAATATAAATACTGGGACTTTTAGTAACGAAAATAGTGGTAGAAATAATATGAGTAGAAGAATGAAAAGTGACAGAGAAATTGAAGATTTAGCTAATTTTGCTGAAAGTCAAAGATTAAAAAAAAGTAGTCAAGATGAAAATAATTTATCAAATATAATAATAGATAATAATAATGAAAGTTATGTAAACGCTTATAATAGAAGTAAAATGAATGAAAGAGAAAATGAGAATCTAAAGGAATATAAAAAAAAAATAGAAAGAGAAAATGAAAATTCATTGAATATAAATAAAGATTTTGATGAATTTATGAATGAGAATCCAGAAGTAGTTGAAAGAATTAAAAATAATAAGCAATTAAATGATATATTAGAAAATAATCCAGATTTTATAGAAAATATAAAGAATAATCCAAATTATATTGAAAATATTAAAAAGAATAATCCACAATTTAATGAATTTGTAAAGAAAAATCCAGAAATTATGAAAGTTTTACAAGAAAACCCAGAATATGTTGAAAATATTAAAATTAAACAACAATATGATGAAAATATTAAAAAAGTTAATAAATATAATGATTTTGTCAAAAAGAATCCTGAATTTAAAGAATTTATAAATAAAAATAATAAAGTTGTAGAGAATATTCAACATAATAAACAATTAGATGATATTATTAAATCTAATCCAGATTTTATTGAAAATGTCAAAAATAACCCTCAATATATTGAAAATATGAAAAGAAATAATCCAGAATTTAATGAATTTGTTAAGAAAAATCCTGAAATAATTCAAGTCTTAAAAGAAAACCCAGAATATGTTGAAAATATTAAAATTAAACAAGAATCAGAAGAAAATATTAAAAAAATTGAAGAACATAATAATAATGTAAATATGAATCCATTAAATAATGAATATATGAAAACAAATAAAGAATTTCATCAATTTATGAATGAGAATCCAGAAGTCGTTGAAAATATAAAGAATAATGATCAATTAAATGATATATTAGAAAATAATCCAGATTTTATAGAAAATATAAAGAATAATCCAAATTACATTGAAAATATTAAAAAGAATAATCCACAATTTAATGAATTTGTAAAGAAAAACCCTGAAATTATTGATGTATTAAAGAAGAATCCAGAATATATTGAAAATATTAAAAATAAACAAAAAGTTGAAGAAAATATTAAAAATACTATGAATAAACAAACTAATAAACAATCAGAATTTAAACAATTCATCAATAATAATAAGAGATTAGTAGAAAATATTAAGAATAATAGACAATTAGACGAAATTATTAAAAAGAACCCAGATTTAATTGAAAATATGAAATATAATCCACAATATATTGAAAATATGAAGAAAAATAATCCAGAATTCAATGAATTTATTAAGAAAAATCCAGAAATTATACAAGTTATGAAAAATAATCCTGAATTTATTGAAGATATTAAAAATAAACAACAATATGATGAATATGTTGAAAAAAATCCAGAATTTAATGAATTTATAGAAAATAATCCAGAAGTTGTTGAAAATATAAAGAATAATAGTCAATTAAATGAATTATTAGAAAATAATCCAGATTTTATAGAAAATATTAAGAATAATCCTGAATATATTGAAGATATGAAACAAGATCCACAATTTAAGGAATTAATGAAGAAAAATCCAGAAATTGTAGAAGTATTAAGAAATAACCCAGAATATGTTGAAAATATAAAGAATAAACAGCAATATGATGAAAATTTAAATAAACCTATTGATTCTAATTCAAAGTTTTCTTCTTATGGAAAATATGTTCAATCTTCGTTGACTTCTCGTAAAAATAGTAAATATCAATCTTTTAAAAACCTCAGAAGTGCCTCTTATAGTGACAATGAAGGTTCAAGTGAGACATCTCAAAAAAAGAAAACAAGAAAGAAAAAATCTAAGAAAAATAACTTAATGATTAGAAAAAGAAATGTATTTGATTCATTATTAAATCCAAGTCATGAAAATAATATAGATGAAATATCATCTAATAATAATAGTATTCACACGATAACTTCTTCTATATTCAGAAAAAGAAATTATAATATCACTCAAAGTAATTTATCAGATGATTTAAATAATCCAAATGTCAATAGAAGAAAAAGTTATCAAGAAAATCAAAATAATAATGGACTCAAATTTGATAAAAGATTACATTCAAAAAGTCAAGATATGGGAAATGATATTGATTCAAACCCTTATTTAGACAATAATTTAAGAGATACTTATTCAAATTTAAAATCAAATAATTTAGATAGTAATCAGAAAAATAGAAATTTAGGTAATTTAATTTCTGGAAATAGATCATCTCAAAATAGTGCCTTTAATAAAAAACATTATGATGATGATAAAAATCTAACAAATAAACAATATTCAGTAATGGGAACTTATAATTGGGAAAATGATGATGATGATGAACATACTGATAATATCCATAGTAAAAGTCAAATTCAAACTAGAACTCTTAAAAATAATGCTGCAAATTTAGATGATATTGAAAATTTCGCATATAATTTAAGGAAAAATAAACCTAATAATAATCAAAATTTGAATGAAATGGATAATAATACTAAACATTTAGAAGATAATTTTAATAATATAATTAATGATATTAATAAGGATCATGCAAGCCCAACATTTAATGATTTTAATTCAAATAAAAAAGGAATATCATCAACTGAAAGTAACCAGAAATTACAAAATTCAAATAATAAAAATGAAGGAAATAATTTAGTAATGAGTAAAAATTCATCTGAATTGTCTGTTAATTTCTCAAATCCAAATTTAAATCAAAATAATAATTTAAGAACATCAGAAAATAAAGATGATGCTTTAGCTTCAAAATATGGAACCAATTCATTATATAATATAACTAAAGGTAGTTCAAATAGAAATATAAATAATAATAATGTATTAAATAACACAAATTCATCTGCAAATTTCCCTTCTTTTGGTAATTCTCAAAGTCAAAGTAAAAATAATATCATAGTAAATCCTCTTCAAAATTCAAATAATACTATTTCAAAAGAAAATCAAAATAATAGTGGTACAGAAAGTGATTTAATGTTTTCATTTGATCCCAAGAAACAACAGAAAATACAGAATAAAATAAAAGGTCAAAATAGTAGTAGTAATATCAATGAAAAAAGTCAAAAAGATTTAGAAAAAATAGGTGAAGAAGATGATAATAAAAGAATAAATGATTATTATAATAAAGATTATAATAATAATAATTTAATCAGAAATGTTGAAAATGATAGAGAATTTAAACAAGATATGAATATCCAAAATAATAAAAAATTATATGATAGAGAAATGAATTCAGAAAATATAGAAGAAGATAGAATTAAACAATCAAAACATTCTTCGGCAAAAAAAGGAGATGAGTATGATAATTATGAAGATAATGAAAATTTAAGACAAAAAGGAGATAAAAATTCAAAGAAAAAAGCATTAAAAATTTCAATAGGAGACAACAGTCAAAATGAATATATTGAAGATAATAGTAAAAACTACTTAAATAATAATAGAAATAGAAATAAATCAAATGAAAATAAAGAAACAAGAAATCAACATAAGAAAAATGATGATTATTCAAATGATACAGGAAGTTATGGTTCTTATTCTCCAAATGAACAAAAGAGAGATTCAGTAAATGTAAAACACAGAGATTCATCAAATAATTATAATAATGATGATTATTCTCATGGAAACAAAGTAATTCGAACACTAAGAACTAAGGATATTGAAACATTAAGTGATGATAGTTTAAATGATTATAATTACAATAATGGAAAAAATAATTTAACTTATACTGGAGCATATCATGGTAATAGAAATAGAAGTAAAAATAGTAATAATAATGAATCATCTTCTAATCAAAGAGATGATAATCACAGAAATAAAAAACATCATGAAAAGAAAGAAAATAATTATTCTCAAAATGAATCTTATTCAGATGAAGAAAATGATAATAATTCACAAAATAGAAAAGTAAATAAATTAGTTAAAAAACATAATAAAAATAAAAATGAATATGATGAAAATAAAAATGTTAATTATACTGAAAGTAATAGCAATAAAAAAAGAAAACATCATCATTCAAAGAAAAATAGTTATGAATCAAATTCAAGTAAAGGTTATCAATCAGAAGATTCAAATGATAATTATAGATATTCAAATAAAAAACCAGGAATTAAATTACCAAGAAATCAAAACAAAGAAAATATTATAGATGATAATAATGAAAACAATCAAAAAGGAGATTATAAAGTTCAAACAGTAAAAGAAAAAATAGTTTCATCATCTAAAAATAATAATAGACCACCTCATCCAAATTTAGATCATCAAAACGACGAAAAAAATAATGATAATAATCAAGAAAAATATCCTAGAAAAAAAGGACAAGATATAAGATATAATAGTGAAAATGTAAAGAATAAAAATGAAAAAATAAATGATAATAATAACTTTAATAAAGGTGGAAGTGCACAAGGAAGTAATAAAAATTTAATGGTAATAAGTCCAGAAGATACTTTTGGAATGAATGATTCTCAAGGAGAAAATAATATGAATAATAAATATAGAAAAACTGGAGATTTTTATAATGAAAATAATGATAATAATAATCTTAATAATAAATTACAAATTAAAATTGCAAATAATAATGGAGTGAATGATTATAATGAAGGAGAATATAATCCAAATCAAACTTCTAATCAAGTTAATGATCAACAAAAAATATTTACTCTAAAAGGAAATACAACAAGTGATAATATAACTATGACAAATCCAAGCAATCATCCTACTTTTAATGAAGAAAGAGGATCAAATAAATTTAATATAGTTTATAATAATAATAATAATAATACAAATACTAATAATAAAAAAAGTAATAATCAAAATAATGAAAATAATATTCAAAATGATTCTGGAGAAGAGATTTTCTATAAGAAAAATACAGTTGGTCATGATTATATTAAAAATCAAAATAAGTTAAATAATAATAAAAACTTAAATAGTAGAAATAATATGGGAAATAATAGTGAAGATCCTCAAAACAAAAAAAGAAGTGATCAAAAATCTTTTGAAAATTCATTAACTTCAAATAGGACAAGTAAAACAATGAAAATGGCAACTGAACCAGCATCAAATTATGAAGATTATAAATCTAGAAAATATAGGAATTATCCTAAAAAAATGGAAGATAATAATTCAAACTTAGTTAATTTACTTTCTGAAGAAAATAAAAATTTAAAGCATAACGAAAATGAAGATAATATGAATATTAAAATGGGAAATAATAATGAACAAAGAAATAGAAATCAAATGAATATTAAAATAGGAAATAATAATGATAATGAGCAAATAAGAAATAACCAAAATATTTTTATGGGAAATCAAAATAGAAATTATAATGAAAATGAACAAATAAAAAATAATATAATATTCCCAAAAAGTAAAATGAGTAATAATCCTGAAAATATTGAATCAAATAGAAATAATAATATTGTTATGGGAAATGCATTTAGAAATGATAATTATGATAGAAATAAAGCAATGAATTTAAGAGATAATTTAATTAGAATGAATGAAAAAAACTTTAAGCCAAATCAAAATTATAATAATAATAGTTATAGAAATACAGCAAGTAATCAATATGATAATTCTGGTAATACTTCAGGACAATATGGTAGTGCAGTTTTTGGAAGTTCTAATACAAGTTATAATCAATATAATCAAAAAATAAAAGGTAATAATAATATAAATGAATATGGTGTTAATATGGGTGATGCTTTTGCAGAAAGATCAATTGGTATGAATAATAGAACTAATAATATAAATTATGGAAACAGTAATTCTTATAATAATAATTCTAAAGAAATTTTAGATGATTTATATAATAATAATTTCAGTGGAAATCCTAGAGATTTAAAAGATAAATTTATTGCTATGAGATATTTAAATAAAGGAGTTAATAAATATTCTTTAGGATACTTTTCTTATTTAGTTAAAAATTATATGATGAAATTAGCATATCTGCAATGTATTGATAATATATATAAATATGAGATATTTAGAGAGAAGAAATATGGAATAAAGATTTTATTTAGATTAATGAAAAAGAGAATTATTTTTTATAAAATAAAATTCTTCCACAGATATAATAAAATTTATAAATTTTTACTCAAGCATAAAAAATAAAAGTAATAATAAAGAATTAAATATATAATTTTTATTTTTTATTTTTATTTATATAACTAAATATATTTATCTAAATACTTTAATTAATAAATATAGAAAAAATTATATGTTTTATGATATTTTAATAATTATATGTAAATTTTAATCCAAAGATAATATTTTCTTTTATTTTCCATAAATAAATAATAATGAATGTTTACATTATCCTTTTTACAAAAAAGATCACAATTAAAAAGATTTAAAACTTGAAAATTTAAAGATTAATCTTATTTTAAAAACCCATATTTTTTCAAAATATCACTTTAGTAATTACTTCATGATGATAATCTAAAATTAGGCAAATGAATAATAAGATTATTTTAAAATATTATTATCAACATTCATATTTAAATCCTTAAAATAAGATTATTATTAAAATTATCTGTATCATAATTTTTATCAATTTTCCCCAATGAATACTCCTTAATTATTCTCATTCCCTTATAAAAGATATTTTTCAAACTTTATGAAAATAATGATCTCATTTTTTCTTTTATTCACTTTGACAAATTTTTAATGAATTAATTAATTAAAGAACCAAAAAAAAATGATTTACTGAAATCTAAAACTAAGCAAAACTTATTATTTGAAGGAATTAAATATTTAACATCAAACTAAAGCCCTTCTAAAATAATTTTCTTCTTTTTTTAACAGATGATAAAAAGTGAATTTTAATAAATCTTTAAAGATGATGGTAACTAATAAAAAATATTAAAACATCTTCTAATTTACATTTAAAGTAAAAGAGGATTAAAATTAAATTTTACCTAATAATTGAAACAAAAAGTTCAGATATTTTATATATAATTAAATTCGCGATTGAACTTTCTACTCTTACTTAAAAACTTAAAAATTTAAAAGAAAAATTTTATTTTATTTTGAAGAAATTTAATTGAATTAAAATTTAAAAAATTTTTTACAAAATAAAAAAATATAATATTATTTCCCAATTTTAATTAATAAATTATATTTTGGCTCTAAAATTAAAATCCCAATGATATAAAATATCAGAAAATATTTAATCTTTTTAATTTTTTTAATTAGTATTTTTGGAATAACCAAATAAAATTTGGTACATTAAATTCAGAATCGTTCATAAAATAGGATCTTTTATAATTATAAACAATAAACGTCTTATATAACTTTTGGTAATTTATTATAACGACTATATCTTCTATATTTTACTCATTTTGTTTAAAAAAAAGTTATTCTTTCAAATATCATTTGAAATTGCTGTTTTTCTTACATTTATTCTCCTAAACAATATTAATTAAACAATTTTGAGGGTATATTTGAATTAAAAAATCTGGAGTTTAAAAGTGTTTTCTTTCATTATATTAAAGGAAAATATTAGTTTTTTCTAATATTACCAATATTATTATTTTTTATTAATAATCAAAATAAATAGTTCACAACAACAAATGTTGACACAAAAATTTATAAATCAATCAATGATTAATTAAATGAAAGCACTACTTCAAACCCAGATAAAAATAATTATTATATTTAGAATGTATTCTAATTTTGTCTCAGAATATTAAATTTTTGATTTTGTGAATGTGAAATTAATTATCTATTATCGTTTAATGCTTAACATTCACAGAAATATTTAATATTTTTTAACTATATTTTTATGAATCATTTTAAAAAAATTTTCTAATTAATTATTGAACCCTTTAAGAAATTGAATGTAATTTGGAGTGTTTCCTTGGTATATTCTAAATTAATATTATTTTGTTTAAAAATCTTTTTATATTTATTTTATCATTTAAATTAAATGGGGATTTTGGAACTGTTTTTGTTTATTGTTCCATAAACTTTTCCTTTTACATATTCTTTTTTATTCCATAAAATTTTATCTTATATATTCCTGATTTACAACACATATTGTCATTAAAATCTTTTTGAATCAGAAAAAATATATTAACAAATATAATACATAAAACATTTATAAAAACAATATATAATACTTATTTTTATATTTGAAAATCTTATTCATTTTAAGTTTTCTTTTTGATTTTGGGAAATTTAAGTGTTTTTTTTTCAAAGAATTTAAAAATATTCAAAAAATATCAATATTTTTTTAAATATAACCATTAAGAATCATAATAGTGATTTTATAACAAAAAGATTAATAAAATCATGATTTTTTCCCATTCCAAAGATTAAAATAAAGAGCTCTTTGTAATTAATTATAATCACTTTCTTTATATAAAATTACCAAAAAAAACTATTTAGTTTAATTCGTTTCTGAATTTAACAAATTTTCTTTTATTTTTTTTACAAAGTATTCAAATTTGTTCTTTTTTATTTATTCTTATCATTGTATATAATTAATATGAATAAAAATGTGCCTATCATTGATGTTATCATAATTAAAGAAAATGAATAAAAATTAATATTTTGATTTTTTTTAGAGAGTTTTGTAAAATCATTTATTTAATTTTATTTTGTTTTAAATTATTTAGAAATTCATAAATTTTGATTAGATTCTATTGTGTTTTTATTTTTTTTATCATTTTTTTATTTTTATAATATTTAAAATTTTGAAAGTGTGTTATGGTTGTTGAAACTATTTTCTATTTTTGTATTATTGCTTTTTTAATAACATTTAGTTCTTTGATTGTTAGTTTTTTTTATATAACTTTCTTGAGTATTATTTAGTTTTCTGAATTAGATGATCTGAAGATAAATGAAGGAAAAGTTTTAGAAGTTAGTGAAAATATTGTTTATTATTTTTATATTGAATTAATTTTGTCTCTGTTATTTATATTATTTTCATATCTTATTTACTTTAAAATTGCTTTAATTATTTCAGTCTCTATTACAATATATAATATATTTACTTTTTTGAAAGAGAGTTATAAATTGGATTTTATAATAGGAGATGTTTTAGATAATAAAAAAATATATGATAAGGAAAGTTTTAAATATAAAATTAAATTTGCAATTTATGTAATTCTTTTCATTTTATCTTTTATTAAAATTTTATTAAATATATTACACTTCTTATTTGAAGCTCTTTTTCATGATTTAGATAATTACTAATTAAATTATATTTAAATGATAATTTTATTATATGAATAAAAAAATATATAATAGAAATGTCCATTTCCAAATTATTTAACACTAAATATAATAATGAATTATGATTGAAAACAATAATTTGATAATGAAAGGAATAGATGCTTAAAACTATTATTAGAATTTTTCTTATTCAATAAATTGAAATAGTAATTATTTAAATAGAAATCAAATTCAAAATAATAGGATTTTAAAAGGAATTTATTATATTTAAAAGAAGAAGAATCTAAAAATAGATTTCAATTTTATTCTAAAATAAAAGAATAAAAATATTCGTGAAGAATATAAATGAAAATCTTTAAGAATTGAATTATTGATTTTTCTTTTAAAAAAATTTTCATATTTTTAGGTAGATTTATTTATAAAACATATGATATTCTTTAGGAAACATTAATAGTATGTTTAATTTTGGTTATAGAAAAATATATATCTATAAGAAAAAATATTTAAGTATTTTCATAATTTTTATTAACATTGATAAAAAAAATAAATTAAAAAACTCATTTAAAATTTGTTGAATGAATATTTCTTCAAATAAAAATATATTTAAAAAATAATCCAATATAGAAAAATCTCTTTCTATTATGAATTTTTACAACATCCTTTTTTCTTATTGGATTTTGTAACATTTTCTTTATTTAACTGAACTCCTTTATTTTCTTTATTTTTATTAACATAATTACTATTAATATTTTTAACATTTCCTATAGTTTCAATATATTTCTTAGTTAATAATTCTATTAACTGAGAAATAGCTTCATTATTTTTAGCAGTAGTTTCCTTAAAAATAGCACCAATAGATTCAGCATATTCTTTTCCTTCTTCAGTTTTAACTTGTTCATCTTCATATAAATCACATTTATTCCCAGCAATACCAATTATAATATTTTTACCTAATGAATTTGTAATATAAGTATACCAATAATTTTTTAATTCATTAAATGTATCTTTTTGAGTTATATCATATACTAAAAGAGCAATTTTTGAATTTTTAACGAACATTTGATTTATTGTTCTATATTGTTCTTGACCACATGTATCCCATATATTTAATTTTATTTTTCTATCTTCTATAGCAATTTCTTTTGTTATTGTGTCATAACCAACTGTTGCTATTTTTTCTTCTGAAAATATATTATCTATATATTGTTTAATTAAACTTGTTTTTCCTACATTTGTTTCTCCTACTACAATTAATTTTGCTTCTTCTAGTTTTTCCATTTTTGTATTTTTAATTATAAAAAAATAAAAGATTTTTTCAAATTAATATATAAATATTCTATTTAATTAAAAAGAAATTAATTTTTATTTCATTTGAAAATTACAACACACAGTGATAAATGAAATTTAAAACAAAGAATAAAAATAAAGAAATAATGAAAATGTTTCTATTAATATTTCAAATAAATTAAACAAAATTATAGGGTTAAAATGAATAAAATCGTTCATTAAGAAAAAAAAAAACAATTAGAAATTCTTAGAAATAAAATATCAACTTTCATTTATACTTGAAGAAGAAAATAATTTATAAAAAAATTCATTAATGAAATAAATAATTATAACTTATTTTTATATTAAAAAAGAAGTTTATAAAAATATTTACTAAATAAATTATAAATGAACTACAAATAATTGGTTTTTATATTATAAATAATTGATTATGAAATTATTTTAACACCTTATATTACTGAAGATGAATTATTAACTTTATTTTTTTTTCGAAGATATTTTCCCAAGAATTAAAAATGAAAAATGAAATTGATTGGGATTTAATTAAACAATATATTTATATGTTTCATAATACAATGTTGTTAGATATAAAAAAATCATTAATGATTTAAAAGAATATTATAATAATTTTTTATTAACATTTTTTAGAAAAGATAATCAAAATTATTTTTCTATTCATGTATTAATAAATTTATTTATAATAAATAAAATTCTGAAGAATTATTAAATGAATATTCAATAAATTTCTTTAAAACAATCTTTTTTTATTTCTATTAAAACTTTATAGAAAAAAATTAAACTGATTCTATTCTTCAGAATGTATATTTAAAAGAATATTTCTTGCCTCAGATATCAAAACTTTAATGAAAAAGGAAAATTTAGGAAATATATTTATTCATCTTTACATTCAAAAAGTCATTAAATAATATTTTAGACGATTTATATCAAAAATCATTGGCTTTTCTAGATAAAAAATAAGACATTTTTTATTAACATTTATTTCTGAATGTTAAATAATTATTTAATAAAGAAAAAAAAGCGAAATAAATGAGTAAGTTTGGAACTTTAATATATAACATTTAATATTTAACAAATGACATTTCAGGAGAAAATGCTATACATCTTTAAGAATATATATTTATTAAAAAAATTCCTATGAAATTATTTCAAGCCCAAACCACTTCAAATTATTATGATGATATTGAAGAAAGATTCAATTTCTTATGAAGGAATCAAAAGAATATATAATCAAATATTCTTAAGCTATTAAAAGGATGCTTGAATTTAGATGAATAAAAATATTAAATAAATTGCTAATATTTTTTAATGTAAATTGATAAAATTAGTTTTTTCCTATTTTTCATTAGTTGAAATTAATAAATAAGATTTATTAAGATATTATTGATGTTTAATTTTTTACTAATTTATTAATTATGAAATTAATGTAATCCCGATGACTAAGTCCGGAGATAAATTTTTTTGCTCTGTAATCATTCAAAAAATTTTTTTAATTCTAAATTTTGAGCATCAGAGCTAAGTAGGATAATTTTTTTTTAATTCAAATTTAAAAAAATAAAAGAATAATTTGTATATTAGTGTATATTCAAATTTTAAATTGTTTTTATAAAATATTAAATCAATTAAATATTATTTTTTAAATTATATAATTTTAAATATTTTAAATATTTAATTTCTTGAATATTTCTAATATATCTATACAATTTTCAGAGCATCAGAGATAAGTCCGGACTTTTGAAATATTGAGTAAAAAAAAATTATCCTCAAGGCTAAATCCAGACTTCATCCTCGGGATTACAGTATATCTTTATATTTGTTAGTCAAAATGTTGACTTTTTTATCATAAGATGTTTCAATAAAATTATGATTTTTTAAAAAATAATGATTATTCTACAAATAATATCATCATACCCTAAAACCTAATTTATAAAAAGATTTTATTATTAGATTTGAACAAGTTATAATTTATTTTTTTAAAAATTTTTCATTAATTTCATTTATTGTTTTCCATTTACTATTATTGAATGATAGTTTATCTCCTCAGATTCTTGTCATTTAATCTAATCAAATTTATTATTTAATAATTTTCAGATAATTGACGAACATAAAATTTATTTCACATGAAAATTATTCTTATTGATTTCTATTATAATATGTATATGATATAATTTTTTGTTTTTTTAATTTTGATATATATGTTATTTTTATTTTTTCATATTATTTAGAATATTTATTTAATTTGCTGATTTTATTTTTTTTGAGATAATTATTTTTTTGATTTTGAAATCTTATTATTCATAGGTTTATGTTCAACAAATTTTTTCTTTTTTAATTTTGCCCTACAAAAAGGACATTCCTCATTAATTTTTAACCATTTTTCAATGCATTTAAAATGATATAAATGACCACATTTTAATTTAGTAATATTATCATTGATTCTAATATTAGCTAAGCAAATAGAGCAAGTAGGATTTTCAATTTCTCCTTTTTCATTTTTTTCTAACATATTTTTAGTCATTTTTTCTTGATTAATTTGAGCTCTTTGTTTCATATCAAAAGTCATTGCAGAACCTAATAAATTCACTTTATTCCCATTAACATGAAATTTATTTGTAATTTTAGAATCATTAGATAAATCTTCTTCAATTTCAATATTTTGTTTTTTAAATCTTTTATTAGAATAAATTTCATAATTTCCATTTTTATTATTTCCTATAATTTTATTCATATCTGAATTTATTTTATAAGTATCAAAAAAGAATTGATTTTTTTGTTTATCATAATCTATTTTATCTCCATATTCTGGAAATTCTTCTCCCATTTCAAAAGGATTATTTTTTCTTCTCATATATTGATGAAATTTATCATTATTAATTAATTTATTTGGGTCAATATATTCATCACCTAATTTTATTATATTTTCTGTATTTATTAAATTTCCACATTTATGACATGTTGTTTTTTTGGTTCCTGGAGGAAGATATTTATAATGTCTTTCTCCACAATTTTCACATATAAAAGTTGATGGAGTGAAACTTTCCATTTTATTTATAGTATAAAAAAAATTTTTTTAACGAAAAATTAAATATATTAAAAAATCTAAATCTAACTATAAAAAAGAATTAAAAATGCAAGAAAATATTAAAAATATATAAAAAAAATTAAATGTCTACTGGAGAAGAAATAGATTGTAAATTAGTTTTTGTAGGAGAATCAATAGTAGGAAAAACATCATTAATAAATCAATATATTAAAGAAACATTTTCAAATTCAACAATATCAACATTTGGAGGAGATAAATTTGAAAAAAAGATTGAATTAGAAAATTCAAAAAAAATAAAATTAGTAATTTGGGATACAGCAGGACAAGAAAAATATAGATCACTAAATAAAATATTTTTGAAAGGTGCAAATATAGTATTAATTGTATATGATATAACAAGAAAAGAAACTTTTGAAGAAATAAAAAATTTTTGGTACAATAATATCATTGAAAATGTAAATAATGATATTGTTTTTGGAATAGCAGGAAATAAATCTGATTTATATGAACAATCTCAAGTTAATATTAATGATGCTGAAGAATATGCTAAAGATATTAATGCTATTTTTTCTGAAACAACTGCTATGAATCATGAATGTATTAATAATTTAATCTTTAATTTAGTTAAGGAATTTTATAGGAGAATAATGTTAAATAAAGGAAAGCAAAATAATAATAATCAAAATACAATCCCAAAATTAAATAATAATCATAATAAAGATAATTCAAAAAAGAAATGTTGTGGAAATGTTAAAGAAGTCCCTAATCAGAAATAAAAAATACTTAAATTATAGTTTTTAATAAATTAACAAATGAAAAAAATATTGGTTTTTTTAGAATAATAAAAACAATAATTTATTAACCTTCTACTTTATCATTATAAAAATTTATTTAAATAATTTACTTTATTATATTCCCATTTTAATCAAAAACTGAATTGAGTTAAATTAATAATGGAATTTTTTATTTTAATTAATTCTTTTTCAATTGATAATTAAACATAATCTTAAATAAAGTATTATAGTATTAAATAATAGATAAATAATTTAATTCTTATTGAATGAATTTCTTTGTGTTCATTCTGTTTTATGGAAAAAAATTCTAAAATAATAAATCATTCAATTCATATATTTTCAGAATATTTTTATATTACTAAATGCAATATAAAAAAATTATAATTTAAAATATTTTGTCGTTTGAAACCAATTTTGAAATTATATAATATTTTCTTTATCATTATAATATATCTAATTTTTTTAATTTCTTATTACATTTTAAATTTTGATTTATTTTAAATGCACCCTGAAATTTCTTCAACATTTTTGTTGATTCATAAACAATATAAATAATTCCAAATAAAACAGCTTTAACAAATTAATCATCATTTATAAAATCATAATGAAAGTTCAGCACTTTATATATTAATGATATTATATGTACAGGAAATGAGCATTTATCACAAAAGAAGAATAAAACTAAACATTATTAAATTAAAGCATTGATGAATAAGTTAAATAATGAAATATAGAAAGAATACCAGGAATTCATCATATAAACCTATTAAGAAGAAAAGATGATGTTAATAAAAGTTTTGAAGATAGATGAAAGATTGAAATTGATATAGAAATAATCTAATATTAACCTTATCATATAAAAAATAGAATAATAAAACTACAATTAATTTCAAAGATAATTATGAAAACTGAAGAAAAAGATTTTAGTTAAGTTAGAAATTTTTTTGATAAAGGGGAAAATAAAAAATGAAATATTATATTTTAAATCAAAATCATAAAAAAAGAAAATACAATAATATGAGATATTCCTTATTCCTTATTATCAAAGGAATACTCCCAAAGTTAATTTTAATAAATTTTTAAAATAAAAAATAAATTTAATGCTTTTTTTTGTGTTTTTTGATTTTTTTTGATTATTTTTTTTAATTTTGGATCGATATTTTAATTAAATTTATTTTTTTTAAAGATGTCTGATGATGAATATGATGATGAAAATTTATTAAAATGTAAAATTACATTAATAGGAGAATCTTCTGTTGGAAAGACTTCATTTATAAAGCAATATATATCAGAAACTTTTCTTCAAGAAGAAAAAAGTACAATTGGAGGAGAAAGAGAATATAAAATAATAGAAGTAAATGGTGAAAAAATAAGATTATGTTTTTGGGATACAGCAGGACAGGAAAAATTTAGATCTTTAAGTAGAATATTTATCAATAAATCAAATATTGTTATTTTTGTTTATGATATAACTAACAAAAATTCTTTTGAACAAATTAAATCTTATTGGTATCCTACAACTATAGAAGTTTTAGGTAAAGAGAATGTTGTATATGGAATTGCTGCAAATAAAAGTGATTTATATCAAAATGAAGAAGTTAAATTTGATGATGCTCAACTTTTTGCTAAAGAAATAAACGCAATCATTGAAGAAACTACTGCTATTAATCATAAACAAATTGATCAATTAATTAATGAGTTAATTGCTGAATTTTTAAAAAAAAAATCTATTGAAAATAATCAACCTAATAATACAAGTAAATTACAAAAAGAAAAAAAAAATAATAAGCAAAAGGAAAAAGGAAAAGCCTGTTGTTAAATATTAATAATATATGAATAGGAAAAAAAAATATAAATCAAAATAAAAAAAAAATTTTTTTATTCTAAAACTATATAAAATTAATTTATATTAAAAAAATTTAAAAAGAATTTAAACCCAAAAAAAAATGGACAACCAAGAAGAAGATTATACAGAAAAAGCACATCAAATCTTTACTTATATAAACGAATATCGTCAAAACCCAAAAACCTTGGCAAAAAAATTGGAAATTCTTCGCACTTATCTTGACACAGACACAAATGTATTAAGTGAGCCAAACAAAATACAGATCCAGATGGTAGAAGGAGACTCAGTATTTAAGGAGGCCATTTCTTATTTAAAGAAACTTCCTCCCTTGGCTCCATTAGTCTGGGATGAGAATCTAGCTCGAAGCGCTAGCGAGCATGTTAACGACATAGGTCCGAAGGGTCTCCTGCTATATCAAAGTTCAGATGGAATGGAGCCTGAAGAAAGAATAAGTAAATTTGGAACTTATATTGAATCATTAGGAGAAAATATTGATTTTGGACCTAATGATGCTTTAGGAGTTATTATTTCACTAACTTTAGATGATGGGGAAGAAAGTAGACCTCATAGAGATAATTTATTTAAAGGAGATTATCATAAAGTAGGTATTGCTTGTGGACCTCATAAAACTGAGTTTCAAATGTGTGTTATGGATTTTGCTTATGATTTTATCCCTTTGAATCAAAATGAAAAAAATAATAATAATTTAGGAGATTTTAATAATAATAACAATTATTTTAATAACAATAATAATGTCTTTAATAATGTTAATAATAATGTTAATTCTAATGTTAATAATATTGGGAATCAAAGTCCTCTTGTTAAGTTGAGTTTGGAAAATGAAGATTTTAAAAATGCTTTAAGACAATATGATGGGGGATTTGATGGAAAAGGTTTTCCAGGGAATTTTGGGAATAATAATTTAAATAATGATTTAGATGTTTTAAAAAAAGAAACAAGAAATTTAATGAAAAATATGAAAGTTGTTGAAAAAAAAGTAGAAATTATTACAACTGTTGTTTATACTTTTAATGATGGAAGTACTAAAGAAATGGTTCAAACTGAAAAACATTCTTTTAAATATTAAATCAATTATTTGAAATTATTTTTTTTTCTTTTCAAATTAATATAAAAAATATAATTCATTATTGTGTTTTTAAATGACAAAAAAATATATAAATTCTAAATTTAAATTTATATTAAACAAATATAAATCATAATACTCAATTTTTTTTTAAATAATTAAAATTTGGAAAAAGCTTTAATTAGTATGGAAAAATTCTATTTTCTTTTATATTATATAAAATTTAGAATATTTCATTTATTTGTTTTGAATTTCATAAATTTTTATTGATATCATAATAAATATTTATATAAAATATAAAAAGAAAAATTAAATAATATACAAAAAATATTTAAATATTAAATAGAATGTCTATAGAACAGAAAGAAGATTTAGAAAAAATAAAACAATTAGAAGAAGAAAATAATATAATTAAAACAAATTTTGAAAGTTATCAAATAGCTACAGGAAAAGAAAGACTAGAACAAAATGAAAAAATAAATAAAATGGAACAAGCACTTCAAGTAATGAATGAGGAATATGAAAAATTATGTAAAAAATTTGGTGAAATTTCTCAAAGAAATGAGAAATTAGTTAATACAAATAATTTATTAAGAGAAAAAATTGAAGCAATTCAAAATAATGAACTTTTATATAAAAATGAAAATTCTAAATTAGTGAAAAAAATAATTCAATATGAAAATGATATTAAATTACTTAATAGTCAGTTAAAAGATAGTACTTTAAAAAATAATAAATTAAGTAAATCAAATAAAGAATTAACTTCAAAAAATAAAGAATTAATTATTGAATTAGAAAATAGAGAAAATAGATTAAAAGCATTGAGAGATATGAATATGATTTTAGAAAATAAGGGAAATAAATTAGTAAAAAAATTTAGTGAAATAATGAAAACTTATCAAGATGAAAAAGTTAAAACTATTACTGAGAAAGAACAATTAAATACAAATCAAAAATCTGAGAAAAAAAATTAGTTATTTTAATTAATATTTAAAAATATATTAATATTTATATTTAGTCTTTTTTAATTATTCTTGATTGAAAATAAATAAATTGAAAATTTACTTTTTAATAAAAAAAACTCTATAAATAGGAAATAAATTAATATTTATAAACATTAAATATTTTTAAGTGTGACATCATATCTTTTATTTTAGATATTCTTTTTATAATTAAAATCTTTACTCATCTCTTTTTTTATTCATTATATTTTTTTAGTATTAATGTTCAGATTGCATTTTTAAATTATTTTCATACTCTTCAATTGTTAAAAAAAACAATTTTTTTAATTTTTCCAAATTTATTGTCATTTAAAATAAAAATTAAGCTTATCATGATTAACTAAATTAATAATATTTAAAATATTATATTTATTTTCATTTAAGTATAAAATATATTTTTAATAAATTAAAATTTTTCTGCTTTTTATAATCAATAAAATTCAGTTAAATATCTACAATATTTATTTTTTTCAAAAAATAAAAATTTTCATGTAAAAAAAATTTGCTAAATAATTAAATTTTTTTAGACAATTTTATTATTCTTTAAATACAATTAATTAATATATGAAGACTTAACAACAAATAATCCATAAAGAAGAATTACTTAAAATAGAAATAAAAGGTATTCTTTTAGTAAAATATAGAAAAAATAATAGAAAAAAAGATGGACCAATGACAAAATTTTTAAGTCGAATTTCTTTAAGGAAAAAATGTGTTCCAAATAAAACAAAAGAAATATGCAATTATAAATACCTATATGAAAATAAATTTGAAAATGAAAAATTCTTAAAAGTTTCTTTTTTTAACTTGATTTTAAAGAAGAAGAAAATTCATTCAGTTCATGTGACGAAAATTCAGTTGAAGATTTAATTATTTATGATATTGAAAATAATAATGTTAAAAATATTAATAAAGAAGAAATAGGAAATATTGATAAAGAATTAGATGAAATTGAAAAAGAACTATTAAAAAAAATAAAGATAGAGAATCTTCAATAGAAACAAAATACATTATGAATTTTAATTATAAAATACAATAATTGTAAATCAATATATCCTTTATATCTTTATTAATTATTCTATATTGTATCAAAGTTAACTTAATTATGAATTAAAATAATTTCTATGATCAACTTTTTGTATTTATTGAAAAAAACAAATATATAAAAATATAATATATTAAAATATAATTTAAATAATTGTTTAAATAACTTTCAAAAATAATTGTCCTAATTCTTTAATTATTTAATAAATTTTTATGAAACAATAATAAATAAAATGGTAGATACTGGAATGTCTGGTATGCAAAATAATATATATCAAAAAAGTGGTTTTTCTTCAACTATAAAAAATCCTGAAATAATTGATGCTCCCCCTTCAAGAACAAAAAATACAAATTATAATATGACCCCATTACCCGATCAAAAAGTAGGAAAAATTCAAAACAAAAATAAAAGTAAATTATTAGGAAGAGATGAAAAAATTGAGCCTGATCAATATTATTATGTGAAAGATGAAAATGAAAGATTAAAAAAAGAAAAAATTTTAACAAATGAGAAGATAAAAAAAATGGAAGTTCAATTAGCAAATATAAAAGCTCAATTAATAAAAGAAAGAAAATTATCTGACACAAGAGTTATAAATATGGATAATTCTAATTTTGATAAAGATTTCCAAGCAACAAAATTAGAAAATGAAAAATTAAAAGATCAGAATACAAAATTAAGAACTTATATAAAAGGATTGCAAAGTGATAAAAGAACAATTCCAAATTTCAATAAATCCAAGACAAATAAAAAAAAAGTAAGAAATCCATTAGAAGTTCAAAGAGAAAGAAATAATGATTTAGCTTTAATTTCTCATTTAAGAGAACAACTAAGAAATTTAAATGAAGATAAAAATAATTTAATTCAAGAAATAACTCTTTTAAAATCAAATGGTAATTTTAATCCTCAATCAACTTTAAAATCAGGAAAAAATACATTAAATGATTTATCAGATATTAAAACAGGATATGAAAAATCAAATATGAGATTAGATACAAGTAATAAAATGTTACAATTAACAAGACAAAGTTTACAAGAAATGACAGAAAAATATGAAAAAGAAAAAGATAAAAATAGACAATTAGAAGCGAGAATTTCATTAATGAAAAGTAATGAGGATAAATTAAATGATTATCAAGCTTTAATTGAAGAATATAAAAAAAGAGAAAAAATTTTAGAAAATAGAATTGAAGATTTATGTGATTCTCCTTTTATTAAACAAGCCGAAGAAAGAGGTAATATATATAGAAAATTTACTGAAAATGAAAAAGCTTTAAATGAAGCTGAAAAACAAAATAGAGAATATGATTTAAAAAATAGACAATTAGAAAAAAGAAATAAAGAATTAGAAAGTGAATTAAAAGTTGCTTTAGTTGATAAAGATAAATATAAAGATGAATGTACTAGATTAAAAATTTCAAGTGAAGAAAGAGAAAAAAATTCAAAGTATTTCCAAGAACAATTTAAATTATTAAGTAAATATGGTGAAGTAGATTCAAACTTTAATAATTTATTAAATATAATGAAATTAAGTACAGATGCAAATAATTGGTCAAATATGAATATATTAGAACAAATGAATAATACTGATAAAAGCAAAGATCCAGTTGTTTTAAATAAAGAAATAGAAAGATTAAAAATTGAAAAAGGAACATTAGGAAATGAATTAGAAAAAACTAAATCTTTATTACAAATCCAACAACAAATTAATGAAGATATGAAAAAAGTTCAAGAATGTGACTTAAAGAAATATCAAGCAGAAATAAAAAAATCTAAAGAAAAAATAGAAGAATTATGTAAATTAATAGATATAAAAAATTTACCAAAAGATTATATTTCAAAAGATTCATTTGGAAATCCAGTTGTAAAAGATACAAAAGATTTAATATCTTCTTTATTAAATGAAGAAAAAGATGTAACTAAATTACAAAGTAAAAATATGAATGATCAAATAAGTGAATTTTCAAGAGATGAAGATGAACCAGAATTTTCGATGAATGAAAATGCAATAGATTTATATATTGGAGAATGTGAATTTGAAGATGGATTAGATTCAGAAATTGGATTTAATGTTGATAATATGATGTCTTTCTTAACTGTAGATTTCTTCATTCACGAAACTCAAACTTCAAATATTTTATCTGGTAAAAATCCCATGTTTAACTTCCAATTATCATTTAGAGTTAATGTTGATGAACATTTATTAAATTATTTAGAAAGTGATTATATTTATATTGAAATTTACTATTTAAGAGACAATCAACAAGCTATTTTAGGAAAAGGAAAAATTTCTTTATTGGATTTAATTAATGCTGAAACTGACAATAGAACTAATAATAGAGTTGTTAATAGAATTTGCCCTTGTTATTCAATTACTGATGAAGGATTAAAAATAGCTTCTATTCATTATAAAATGAGAACAAGAAATCCAATTTCAGAAGTATTGAAATTTTATTATGAACAAAATAAATTTATAAGAGAAATAAATCCAGTAGAAGAAGTAAATCAAAGAGAAGTAGAAAAAACTATAAATGATTATTCATATGTTGGAGGAAAAGTTTATGAAGTTAAAATATTAGTCACTAAAGCAGTTAATTTAGTTTGTCCTGGTCCTCCAAGAAGAATATTACCATATTTTTATTATAAATTTTATAAAGATTATGAAAAATATTCTAATATTTCAACTGGAAATGATCCTCAATTTCAAGATGTTGGTTCCTTTACTGTTGTTTTAGATCCTTCATTACAAGATTATTTATCAAAAGAACTGTTAAATGTATATATTTTTGATAGTTCAAATCCAATAGAAGTAGATGTTTCAAATAAAGAATCTGTAAAATTAGTAAATACAAATCAACAAATACAACAAGATTTAATTGGTGTTTGTAGAATTCCTTTAAAAAATTTATTAATTAATGATATTATTCAAGGTTCTTTCCCAATAATGAATGTAAATAATAGAGAAGTTGGGCAATTAGTTATTAATATTTTCTGGCAAGAAATTGCTCAAAATGATAATATTGACGGTTCCAGTACTTTTAAAAAAAGAGGTAGTTTACCTTATGAAACCAAAGCCTTCCAAGATACTTTAATTATAAAACTAGCAAATGCTTTAAGAGAAAAAGGATTAAACGTCGATTCTGCTTTCAATATATTTGATATGGATAATAAAGGAGAAATTTCTATTATGAATTTTACTAATACTTTATTATTTACTTTGAAATTTACTTCTAATCAAAATGAATTAAATCATTTAACTCAAGTTATTTTTACTGATAATAATTTGAATAGTTTAAATAGGATTGATTTTTATAAAATTTTTGCTATGTTATTACCACATGAAGGTCCTGCTGAAAATTTAATTAATCAAAGTATAAATCAAAATCAAAATTTCCAAACTGTGCCAAATATGATTACAAATAATGATACAATGAAATTTACAATTAATTCTAATAGAGAAAGTAGAATAATCGAACCTGAAAAAATTGATGATGAAAATAATACTAATACTTTAAAAAGTTCTAATGTAAATAATACTTTTAAAACTTCAACTTTTAATTTAGATAAAAATAATCTTTCAACACGAGAAGTTAATGAAATATGTAATGAAATTAAAAAAAAAATGATTAATACCGGAAAAAGTTCTGCAATAGATTTATTTAAAATATTCGATAAAGATTCAAGTTCAAATTTAAGTAAAAATGAATTGAAAGTTGGATTACAAAAATTAGGGGTTAATGTATCAAATAATGAAATTGATAAATTAATGGATAAAATAACAGAAAAAAAAGGAGACAATTCAGCTTCATTTGGAGAATTTAAAAAATTCTTTGAAAAAAATATAGCTTGGAGAAAAACCAACGAAAGCCAAATGCGAACTAATAATAATAATTCTATTTATAGACAAAGTAGTTTTGGAAATCAAAATGATAATGATCAAAGAGTTTTAAGTAATAACCAAACTCAAGATAATTATAGTGGAGAGTTACCCAATAATAATTATCGTGATCCTAATAGTGGATTTCCAATGAATAGTCAAAATCAATTTAATTCTAATAGTGGATTTCCAATGAATAGTCAAAATCAATTTAATCCTAATAGTGGATTTCCAATGAATAGTCAAAATCAATTTAATTCTAATAGTGGATTTCCAATGAATAATAATAGTTATAATAATGGTTTTAATTCATCAGAATTGATTCAGAGTCAATTTAATCAAACAAATAAAAGTCAAAGTGGTTTTAATTAAAAATAAAAATCAAGATAATAATCTTTCAAACATGTTTTAAATAAATATATTTAAAAAATTAAAAATATTTTTTTTATTTCATAAAATATAAACCAAATAAATATATATTTTTTTTACAAAAACTATTTTAAATGTGAAAAATTGAAAATATAAAATAGAAAAAAATAAAAAAGTATATAAAACAATTAAAAATGGAGGAATTAGAAAATATAGATTTAGTATATTTTGCTACAAAAGACACAGAAAATAAATTATGTGCAGATTGTGGAAATTCTCTTCCAGATTTTGTATCAATAAATCATGGAATTTTAATATGTCAAAAATGTGCTTCAACTCATCTGAAATTAGGATATAATATTTCATATGTTAGGTCAGTTTCTGATCGATGGGATCCATACTTAATTGCATATATGAATAGAGGAGGAAATAATAGATTCCTGAGATTTTGTTTTAAATATAAATTAAATGGAATACCAATTGAACAAAAATATATTAAAAGATCAATGGAATATTATAGATTATTATTAAGAAGTGAAGTATTAGCAGAAGAACCACCAGAAATTATTGGAAATCAATTTGCCAATGATAATTGTGATTTAGATATTATTTATTTTCCTGAATTTAAAGAGTATAGTATATATAAAGGTGAAGTTCCAAATGTTGAAAATGGTATTAGTACTGTAGATATAGGAAAAAAAATTTATGAGGGAGGATGTACGACTTTTAATGCTATAAAAACAACAGGAGGTTTTATTTATTCTACTACAAAACCTGTTGTTTCTTTTCTAGGAAATGTTGCTTGGAAAGGACTGAATAAGGCTTATAATTATATGACTGATAAAGGAAATGATCAAAATAATCCAAACAATAGTAATAACAAAAATAATCAAGGTTTTGTTATTCAAAATAATATTAATAATTCCGTTTTGAATGATGATTTTGGGGATTTTAGCCAAAATAATAATAGTAATAATATTTATTCTTTTAATAACCAAAATCAAATTAAAGATATGGATAACAGCAATTATATTATAAATAATAATAACAATAATATTATTGGTAACATTAATAATAATGATTTTAATACATATGATAATTTTATCAATAATTCCAATGACAACAAACAAAAAATAAGTAATAATAGTAATATGGATAATTCAATACCAAATTATCCTATATTTGATGCACAAGAAAATATTGTTCAAGGAAATTATAATTATGGAAATTTTATTAAACCTGATATAGCAACAAATGAATGTATTCAAATGGGAGAAAATAATAATTTTCAAGGAGAAATAGGTTTCAATATAGCAAAAGAAGAAACATTTGAACAAGAAATAGAATATGGAAATTCTAATAAAGAAAAAGCAAGAGAAGATGCAAATACTTATTTACTTAAACATTAAATAATATAAATATAGTAGGTTAAATTTATATAATAACTCATAAATTTTAATAATATAAAGTAAAAATGTTTTATATATATTTTTTGTGTTTTTAAATTTTTCTTTAATTTTAAATTATAAAAGAAAGAGGTTTAAATTATAAAATCAAAATAAATGGAAAATCCCAAAACTCAAAAAGTGAAAAATAAAAAATCCCTTAAGAATAAAAACCCAAAAAACCAAAATTCATCAGAAGATTCATTTTTAAAAATTGAAGAATATAATTCAACAAACAAAAGTAGTGAAACAATTCAAGATGAAAATTCTATAAATTTAAATTATATAGATACAACAATATATGATAATCCAGATTATTATGGAATTTTACCGGGAATTCCATATATAAATGGATTTGAAGCTTATTCATATCCACATTTAATAAATCCTTTTGCTCAAAAAATTCCAATTAAAACTTTAAGAAATAATGAATATATTTATGTTAATAGTAAACAATATTCAAGAATATTAAAGAGGCGGGAAGCAAGAAAAAAGTATTTTGAAATGTTTGAAAATGATATTTTATTAAATAAAAAAGTTAAATATCATCATGAATCTAGACATAAGCATGCTATGAACAGAGAAAGAGGAAAAGGAGGAAGATTTTTAAGTAAGAAAGAAAAAGAAATTTTTGAAAAAGAAAAAAATGAAAATAAAAATGATCCTTTGAAAAATAATATTATTCATTCTTCTAATTCTACTCTTGATGATTCTGAAAAAATGAAAATTTCTTAGATAAAATTTTTAATAAAAAAAATGATTTTTTTTCAATTATATTTTTTTAGATAATTTCAATTTATTAAAAATATTTTTCAATTGTATAAAAATTGATTTTTTCTTTTTTTAATTATTTCTTTTCTCTAAAAAAAACCTCTTTTAATTAAATCTACTTGAATAAATAATAAATAAATAAAATAATTGATTCCATAAATATTTTTAAAATTTATACATTTATTTGATTGAACAATCTAAAGTATGAAAAAAATACCCAAAAATTAAGTTTTAGAAGTAAGAACTCTGTATCCATTCAGATTTTAGGAACTTTCTATTGAAATTTTTTATAAAATCTATAATAGTTTGATTTGGATAATCCCATTCATTTTAATATCTGATTATTCGAATTTTTGGCAGCATCTTTCTATTCTCCATCAATATAATAATTAAGTTAAATTTCAATTAAATTATTCTTTATTTTAAATAAGATTCATCAATTCACATTATTACCTTTTACATTTTGATACATTATTTTTTCTGAAGCACGAAAAATCAATTGATGAACATTAGTATTTATTAAATAACGATGTAAAGAAACACAAAATACATATCTAAAATATTCTAATAAATATATTATTGAAGATATTTTTGATATTTATCTTCTTGAAAGTATAATTATTGAATAAGAATCAGTTGATTCTTTAAATTAAATCAATTGATTATTTTGATAAACTATATAATCTAACCATTTTACTTGGAATCACAGGATATAAAGATATTATATTATGTAATAAATTCTCTTTTACATAATTTTTAACTTATTTATTATTATTATATATGATTTGAAAAAAATTAATTATAATTATCTAGAGAAAATTGAGAAAATCAAAATTAATAAAAGAATATCAATTATTTTCATTATGTTATTGTTCTTATTAAATCCTCAGATAATTAATAAAATTCTCTTCAAAACTATTTTACTATTTGAAACACTCTTAATGTTGTTTCTGTATTTGATTTATCATGAAATGATAAAAAAGTATATTTTGATTTGCAAAAATTTATTCAATAAAGGATATGAATAGTCATCAATATCAAAAAATATAATTATTAAGGAATATAAATTAATCCAAAACTTTTAATTAAAATTTCCATGAATATAGAGCTAATAATAAATCAATAGAAGAATAAATAATTAAATTAAATAATCAATATGATAAAAAGCATTTATTTTAGGAGTAATTCAAATCATTCTTAAATCATAATAACATATAATAATTAAAACAATAATTAACACTATTATACTTTCTAGTTTGAGAATCAATAAAATTTTCTAAAATATCATATAATTTAAATATTATATCTCTTAATTTTTCAACTTTATATCTTCTTTTATTTCTTTTTGAATTATTCGAGTAGGAATTTCATGTTTTTCTTTTGGCATTATTATTATTTCAATCCAAAGTTCTTGACTTCTTTTTAATTTGGATCTTCTTTTCTATGAAAAATATTATTCCCTAATTTATTATTATCTGATATTTATTTAATTCTTCTTTTACAGTTGCACAATTAACAATTCTGTTTGTTATTTTATCTTTAAATAAATTCTCAATAATTTCTTGTTGGAATATGATTTCGGTCTTTTTTTATTTCATTTTTAAAATATTAAATTTGATTTATAAATTTTAATGAATCACAATAAACCCAAATTTAAATAATTATAAAATAATAATCAAAAAACAATTAAAAATAAAAAACAACTAAATTAATTGAAATTTTTATACTATATAAGTAATAAAATCAAAAATAAAAATATAAATAAAAACTAAAAATTAAAAAAAATCTAAAAAAATGAACTCAAAAGAAGAAAATAAAAATAATTCCTATAAATTATCAAAAACGAAAAAATATTGGTGTTACTTATGTAAGCATTCATTTAGCAAAATATATATCGAAAATCAATTAGTTGAATGTATATTTTGCCATAATGATTTATGTGAAGAAATATTAAATGAACCATATCAAAATGAAATTTCACCAGAAAATTTTATTCCATATAGTCCAAATCAAAATGAAAGAAGAGAACAAGAACCAATTATTGTACCAATTAATGAAGAAAATTTGCCTTTGGTTGAATTTGTTTTAAATTTAATTAATGAAGATTATGAAAATGAAGAAATTGAAAATATTTTAAATTATATTATGACAAATGATCCAAATAAATATGGAAGTCCACCTGCTTCAAAAAGTGAAATTGAAAAATTAAAAAAATATAAAGTTACTCAGGAAATTTTAAATAATATTAAAAATGAAAATGTTTGTCCTGTTTGTAAAGATGAATTTGTTATTGATGATATTATAATGGATTTACCTTGTGAACATTATTTTCATAAAGATTGTATTATGCCTTGGTTAAATGAACATGATTCTTGTCCTGTTTGTAGATTTGAATTAAAAACTGATGATGAAGATTATGAAAATTGGAAAAAAGAAAGAAATCAAGAAAATAATAATAATAATGATAATTTTCATAACAATATTTCTACAAATATGAATAATAATAATAATAATAATATTAATTGTATTCCTTCAAATTTAAATGGTTCTAATGTTGTTGTTCCAAGAAATTTACATAATTAGTATATTTTGATATTTGTACAGATTACTTTTTTAATTATATAGAAAATAAGATTTTATAGTTTGTTATATATAATAAATAAAATTTAAAAATTTTAAAATGGTTTGTTTCCAATTATTTTTTTAAAAAATATTTATCTTTAAATATTTTATAGATACCATAAAATTTTTATTAAATATTTTTTAAATATTAAATTCCAATAAAAAATTCTCAAAAATAAATTAATGAATAAATATTTTTATGCAGTTACAAACTCAAAAAAATAAATGTTAATGAGGAACATAATTTATAGGAAATTTAATAGATCTGAGTTCTCTTTCTTCTTTTTTTTCTTCTTCATCCAATCCTTTAAACATAGAATAAAAAGTCCTCAAAGCTTGATTTTCCATTCCACCTTTATATTTGAATAAAGAGCAAAATTCATTAAAATTAATTTCTTCTTGTCCTTTAATTGGAGCAAAAAATTCATTCAAATCAACATTTAATTCAAAGACATTAATCATATCAGATAATTTTTTCTTATAAACATAATCTTGTTCAGGACCAGCTAAATTTTCAAATAGAGTTTTCATTTCAGGATCATTTGAATTGTATTCTTGATCTTGTTCTCTTTTAATTTGTTCAATATAATTATAATAGTCTGTTTCTTTTATATTTATTTGCTGACCTCCACTTTTCTTATCTAAATTTGTTTTAATATCTTTTAATATATTTCCTGCTATTGTTTTATCAATTCCTTTATTTGCATTTATTATTTCTTTAAAAGTTTCAAATGGCATTGAATTATTTTTTTGATATTCAGTCCAATATTTTCCAAAAAAATTTTGATCCTCTTTTGATAAATACGCTCTTCTACCTTTCATATTTTTTTTATATTTTATTTTATTTTTTATTTATGTGTTAAATATTCCTCTTTTAAATATTTCTTTTAATTCTCAAATTATTTAATTGATTTTTTTCAATAAATTATTATTCATATATAAAAAAATATATTTATACTTATTAATTCCTTAAAATAAATATGTTTTCCTAATTATAATATGCTAAATTATTTATTTTCAATAACCAAATTATAATATATCTCATATTATTTATATTGAAAATTGATTATTGAAAATAAAAACATTAATGATAAATAATATACATATGATACCAACTTCTTATTACCCAATTAATTTAGTAATAATTCCTCATCAAATTCCTTTTTTTTCTCCTCCTTCAACAAAAGACGAAAGTCAAATATCTTTTGAAAATGAAGCCAATAAGAAAATGTTTCTTCAAAAAAAAACAGGGAGAAAATATAAAAATTTAGTAGAATGTTATAAATGTAATATAGAAGATTGTTCCAAATTATTTGAAACAGAAGAAGAATTAAATAATCATAAAAAAATTCATACAAAGATATATATATGTAATTATTTAAATTGCGGAATGAGATTTGAAAATGAAATAAATTTACAAAAGCATATAAAAGCACATTTACCTTCAAAAAAAATTTATAAATGTAATTATCCAGGATGTGATAAAAGTTTTACAGCATCATATAATTTAAAAATACATTATAGAATTCATTCTGGTGAAAGACCTTATCATTGTGAAATTTGTGGTACTAGTTATTATGATAGAGCAAATTATAAATATCATATTAGAACAGCTCATGTAATAAAAAATAATAAAGATACTATTTGTTCCCATTTAGGTTGTAAACATACTTTTAAAACAAAAAAACAAAAAATTATGCATCATGATAAATTAGAAGATGAATGTAGAAGTGATAAAAATTATTTAATGAGTTTAATTGCTTCTTTTAAATCTAGTTTAAATGATATTTTAAATGAATATTCACAAGAAGAAATAAATAAAATTTGTGAAAAATTTAATATTTCAATTCATAAACAAACAAAAAAAGTTGAAGAAGTTGTTCTTGATAAAGAACAATATGATGCTTTATTAGGAATTGGAAATAAAGAGCTTAATCAAATTAAAGAATAATTAATCAATTTAAATTATTCAGTTTGGGAAATATTTTTCTATTTTCTATAAATATTTATTTTAAATAATAATAGAATTAATCAATAAAAAATTCATATTTAATTTATTTTTATTCATTTTTTGTTTGAGAAGAAAGTAAAAATTAATTCCCTTTTCCGTTCAATAATTGGAAATAATAATCATATTCAATTATAAATAATATGAATAAAAATACATAAAAAATGAAGAAATAATTATTCTTATTCCTTCATGTCAATTTTCATACCAAAGTCAAAAAAAATATTAAATAAATTATATTGTTTTAATTAAATATATATTATAATAGATTTATTTTATCAAAACAAATTAAATTTCAATATTTTCTGTGATTTTCTATTTGAATCAAAACATAAGAGAAGAGTAAATTATTCTCAATATCATGAAAATTTAGTAGAAAATACGAATTATATAAATTAATATCGGGAAATTAAACTAGAAAATTATTTAAAAAGTAAAAAGACAATATTTTTATGTTAAATACTATATATTCTTATGTTTCAAAGCAAAAGGAATTCTATTTATAAATAAAAGTATTTAATAACAACATAATATTTTAGAACAGAAGATAATAAAAAAGCTGTTTTATTTGGATAAATTATTTTAAAAGTTGGTATGAAAATGTTAATCTTTAAATTATGATAAAGATAATATTTTTAAAATTTTGTTCTTTTTAAATAATTTTATCAATATTTTTGAAGTAATTATTAATGTTATAAGGAATTTCGATTTAAAATTAATTTTTCAATTTAATAATATTTTTTTGAAAAACTATTATTTCTATAAAATTATTTTAAATATAAAATATTAGTTTTTGAAAGGTAAAAATTATTTTAATGAATTAATTAATTAATTAGTTATTTGGTTTTTCTTTTTAATAAGTTTAAATAGATTTATACTAATAATGAAGATTTTTCATTTTCATTTTCAAGTTTAATTATATTTTCTTTTTTATAAATTTTAAAATTATTAATTGAGTTATCATCAAGATTAGAATCATTTTTTTTATTTAACTTTTCTTCTTTTTGCCTTTTTAATTCATTAATATAAAATTTAATTAAAGGATATATAATATAAGAACCAAATATTCCAATAATAAAAATAAATAAAGATGTAATATATTTAAGCCATAATAACTTATTATTACAATATAAAAACACATTTTCTTTATATTCTTCATAATTTTTTTTATCTTTTATAATATAATAAATCCCTTTAAAATTTGAAGAATAAATTTTATTATTAAATAAGCTTTCTAAGCAAATTATACTATTATAAATAAATTCAAATATCATTAAAAATTGAATGAAATAAAATAAATGATTATTATTTTTTCCAACACATTTTCCCATCCAAATACAATGATGGTCAAAATTATCAATACAAGTGTTACAAATGAAACAATGCTTAGATCTTCCTGAATGTTTAATTTCACATATTGGACAATAATCATTAATATTAATATCATAATCTTCAATTAAATTTAATAAAGGAAAAAAATTATTTGTATAATTTTTAACATTTCCTGGATCTTTTTTAATAAAATAATATAATATAACATAAAAGAAAATATACCACATAACAAACCTTATAAGTGTGTTTAGATTATTATTTATAAAAGGAATATTTATAAAAATTATTATAAAAGGAATAATAATTTGATAAGCATAAAAAATAATAATTGTATAAGGATTAAATACAATTTTTTTATTTTTATTTTTTGTTGAATTTAATATATCGAAAATCTCTTTATCCTTTAATCTCAAAGATAAATCTAAAGAATTTTCACCTTTATGATCTTTAATGTTAATATCGCTTCCTCTGATTAATAATTTTTTAATAACTCTAATATTTCTAGTACTAACACTTAAGTGAAGTGGAGTTAAACCTTCTTGATTTTGACAATTAACATTAATATAATTATAGCAAAGTAAAAAATTAATAACTTTTTCACTTTTAAAATAGCATGCCCAATGAAGAGGAGTATTGCCATTTTTATCTCTGTCCATTAAATCAAATCCATAAGTTTGATTTAAATAATATATTGGAGTACTTTTATTTGCTTGTGATGCAATATGAATCATATTTAAACCTGATTTATTTCTTATTTTTATATCAGCATTATTTTTTAAAAGCAATAATATAATTTTCATATTTCCTTTATATGCTGCATAATGAAGAGGAGTAAAACCTTTATTATTTTGTTTATTAATATAATTCATAAAATCAGTAGAAGATGTGTTTTCTCTTGTTTTTTTAATAATTATTTCAGTTAATCTTAAATTATTTATTATACAACTTCTATGAAGTGCTGTAAATCCATTATCATCAATAAATTCCCAACATTTATTAATAGGGTTTGAAAAAATAGTAATACATTCATCTACTTTTTCTTCTGATATTAACTGAAAATAATAATCCTTGGTAATATTTTGATTTTGCTTTAAATTATTAAAATTTGACATATTAATATTCTTTTATTTTTAATCGAGTTAATTCATTAAAATTTACTTTAATTGTAATTAATTTTTTTTCTCTATTAAATCATTAAAAAATAATCAATCACTATACTTTAATCTTTTTATGAGTAATAAACATTATTAATAAAAATAAAAATATGTTTTATTATTTATAAAAATGATAATAGGCAATAATAACTTCTATCAAAATAAAAATGAAATTGAAAATAAAGATAATGATTTTGAAGAAATAAATAAAGAAATTTCTAAAGCTTTAATAGATATGAAAATAGAAGATTTAAATGAAAAAAATAATAATGAAAATTCATTAAATTTCTCAGAAGGTGAAGAAATTAATAATTCATATAATTCAGATATATCAAATTCATCTTTTTCAAATAGATCGTCTCCAATTTTAAATATTCCCAATAATTATTCTAATTTAGGTTTTTCTAATAATTATAATTCATCAAATAATAGATTCAATAGTTATTCAAATAATAAAATAATGAACTATAATAATTTATTTCATTCTTTCCAAATGGATTATTTAAATAATTCTTTTTCTGGTACATCAAATTCTCCTAATTTAATTTTCAATAAAAAAAATAATTATATAAATAACTTTAATATTAATTATATTAATGGTTATTCAAATAATTTCGAAAAAGAATTTGAAAAATTTCCTTTCAATTATAATAATAACAAAGAAAATTTAGATTCACCAAAATATATAATTCATTTAGATAATGTTTTGAAATTAAAAGATAAAAGAACAACAATAATGATAAGACATATTCCGAATAGATATAATTTAAATTTATTAATGAATGAAATAAATAATAAATTTTCCGAAAAATTTGATATATTATATCTCCCATTAGATATATCAAATAATTCGAATTTAGGATTTGGATTTATAAATTTTACAAATTCAATTCATATTCTGTATTTTTTTTCTGAGTTTAATAATAAAAAATGGAACCACTTTAATAGTGGAAAAAGATGTCAACTTGTATATTCTAAAACACAAGGAAAAAAAGATTTAATTAAATATATTCAAAGAAAAAATGGAATTAACATTTTTTCAAATAATAATATAAATTTATGTAAACAAAATTTCTTTTATATTCAAAATGATTCTTTAGATTTAAGAGCTGATATTGAAATTCCTATTAAATATTATAATGTATTTATAAATTATTATCCTTATTCATTATGTCATAAAAAAGATGAAAATACTTTCATCGTTGATAAATACTATAATTTTTAAAATTAGTTTTAAAAATAGTTTTTTCAATGTAAAAAGTTATTCAATTCTTAAAAAGATTAAAGAATTCATTTTCTATGAATTTTCTTTATAAAGAGGTAAAATGTTTGTTAAAATAATATATTATAAATTAATCATTAAAAAATTTTAATTATAAATACATTTCTAAAATAAAAATTAGTTTAAATAAAAAAATTAATGGGGACTAGTATTCATTACTTGATAAGTTACCTTTTTTCTTATATTTTCAGGTAATTCAGAATTATTAGAAAGAGAATTAGTTAAATTAGAATTAGAATTAGTTTCAATAAATTTTTGAAAATCTTCATTTTTATTTCCATATTTATAATTTAAATTATTATTTGAATTATTACTATTTGTAAAATTCTCATAATTTCTAATTTGATTACTATTTGTATTTTGATAAGTATTTAAATCAGTATTACTTAATAAATTTGTATCAGCTTTTGTTCTTTTGTTTGAAAAATCACTTGAATTAGTTATTTGAGGTTTATGAATATTATGTTCTGATATTAATATATTTTGTTCTGAAGGAATATTAGGAGAATATCTCAAATCTCTATTTCCATATGAATTATACATATTAAATAATAAATTTAAATCCCTTTTTAATTCATCTAAATGAATTTCATTTTCATTTATTTTTCTATCAAATTCATTGATTATTTGATTTAAAGTATTTGGAGGATAATTACAAATATTACTTTGCTTTAAAGCTTGGTTTTTTTCATCTTTTAACTTAATTATTGTTTCATTAATATTAATTGCTTCTTTTAATATTTTATTTAATTTTCCATCTGTGATTTGACTAATTTTACATATAATATATAATAAATCTAAATTTTTATTAATATAATTATTTAATGAATCAATATCTTTTATAAGTTTGTTATTTTCAAAGCTTAATCTGGAATTATTATTAACTAAACTGTCATAGTCTTCTTTAATTCTTAAGTTTTCTTTAATTTTATTATTTAATTGTTTATTCATACATTCAATATTTTCTTTTTGATTTTCTAAATTTAAATCTCTGGAATTGATTTCTTTTTGTAATTCCTCTAATTTTTGATTAGATTCTTTACAAAAACCTTTTGATTCAAACACTTTTTCATAAATATTTACAAACTCATTATTAATAATTGTTAAAGCATCAATTACTCCTTGAATTATTTTTGATTCTTTATCATATTCTAAATTATATTTTTGAATAGGTTGAATTTTTGAGATTTTATTTTTTAAAACTAAAATATTGTCACTAAAACTTTTTGTCAATAAAGAATTTAAATCTTCATTTGCCATTTTATTAAATATCTCTACATAATTATTTAAATTATTTTGTAAATTTGAAATCAATGATTTTATATTTGAAATATAATCATTAAAATAAGTGAATTTTTCTTCATATTGCCCTAATTCAGTTTTTTTTAATTCAATTTCTAATTCTAAATTTTTCATTTTATCCCTTGCATTATTATTTAGACTTAAACCCTCATTTAACTTATATACAGCTTCATTAACTAATTGTTTTAATTCAGAATTACTTTTTAATAAATCTGAAATAGTTTGATTTTGTTTATTAATGGTAGTTTTAAGAGAGATATTTTCATTTAAATAATTTCTGTTTGAATTGTTTTCGTTTTGAGAATAAATATCATTGACATTATTATCAGTATTACTTCCTTCTTCACTAAAATCCAAAGAATGAATATTTTTCCTTAAATTATCAATATTAAATCTATTTTGACTATTACTTCTGAATTTCATATTATTTTCAAAATTGTTATAATCATCAAAAGTATTTAATCTATTATTTGGATTATTATTATTATTTTCAATATCATAACTTTCAATAGATTTTTTTCTTTTTTTATCTGAATCTTCTTTTTCTTTATTAAATTGTTCAATTTCATATTTAAGAGAATTTACCATTGCTTGAGAAAGAACTAATTCTTTTCTATATTCATCAGCTTCATTTTTTAATTTTATAAAATCAATTAGATTTTCTGGAGTAATATACTGATTTATTGTCCCATTTTTTAATAACTCACTATCAATTGTTTGTTGTAACATTGAAATAATATTTTTTTGTTCTTCAGTTGCATTTGTTTCTTGTTGAAGTAAATTAATAATTTTATCATTTTCATTTTTTAATTGTTTATATTTTTCTTTTAATAATTTATATTTTTCTATACTTACATTACTTTTATTACTTCTATCAGTCTGTACTGAATTAATTTCTTTTAGTTCATTATAATTTTTTGTTAATTTTTTATGCTTTTCTAATAATTCATCATATTTATTTTCATTTTCATCTTTAACAGAAGATTTTTTACTTTCATTTTTTATACTTTCTTCACTAACAGGAAATTCTTCATTAGGATTTAAATCTTTTATTCTTTTTTCACATAAAATTTTATATTTATATAAATCATTTAATCTTTTTGCTTGTTCTTGAATTTTAGTTTCTAATTGTTCTATGTAAGTTGGTTTTTTAGAATTTTTATTTGTTTGAGAATCTTGAATATATTTTGATACTGATTCTATTTCATATTCTGTATCTTCAGCATATAAATTCTGATAATTTGTTCTTGGAATATTTACATTTTGATTTGGGGATTTTAATTGAATATTTTTATTTTGTGTATCTGTATTTAAAGGATTGTAATTTGGTTTATTTTTTAATTGTAAATCTTTATTAAAGGTTTGAGCAATTTTATTTATTTTATTTGATTTTTTTTCATTTCTTAATTTTGTAAGTTTCCCTTTCATTTTTTTTTATTTTTTATAAAATGAGATTTATAAATGAATAAATTTTACTCATTAAATTAATTCAATTAAGGAATAAAATATATTAAATGGAAGAAAATATTAATCAAGAACAAATTGAATCTTTTATAGAAAAAATTAAAAATAATGAAAGAAAAAAACAAAAGAAAAAAATGAATACTCCTTCCTATCAAACAGTAATAATGATAATACTTGGAATTTTTATTTCTTTTTTTTCTCAATGTGAAGTTTCAATTGCAAATACATTATTAGAAAAATATATAAATTGGAATAAATTAAAAATGATAATAAGTACAATTGAATTTTTTGTTTATTTTATATTCTCATCGATATTTGCCAAATTCAAATATACTAAATTTAAATTTATTTATTTATTCATATCTATCTTATATTGTATAAAAAATTATATTTATTATTATAGTTTTACTAGAAATACTTTTCAATTTCCAAGTATAGCAAATTTTTGGACTTTTATTATATTAGTATGTTACAATTTATATAAATTTAGAAATAAATTATACCAATTACCTCAATTATATTTCATTGGAATATTTTTTGCATTATTAGCAAATATTATCCAGTTTATTAGTTCTTATTTTGAAATTAAAAAAAATTTAGATGATCCATTTAGATTTATATTTTATTATTCTGATCATAGAAATAATTTTTTAGCTTTTTTATCTGGGTTATCAACATCTTTAATATATATCTTAATGGAAAATTATATAAATGAAAGAAAAGAAATAATTAATTCTCTTCCTCATATTGGACTTTATTCTTTTCTTTTTTGTTTGATAATTACCATTTATAAAAAAGAATTTAATTATATTAATTCATCAACAAAAATTTTTCCAATTAATTACCTTATTTTTTATATAGGTTTAGTTATTTTAAATATAATATTATTATTTATTACTCCTTTTTTCATTAATAAATGTTCTGCATTAGCAATTGGAATATGTTGTTCTATGAGATTATTTTTTAAATTCTTCATTAATCAAATTTTTATAACTAAATATTATCAATTAACTAATCCAGGCCATTTATTTGCTTTTATTTTTTTTATTCTTGGAATTGGATTTGTATGTTTTGAAATTATGAAAGATAATTATCCTAGTATTAGAGAGAGTAGTGGAGCACTTTTACTGAATAAAGATGATCAAGAAGAGAATTGATTTCTTAAAAAATAGGAAATAATATATAAAATTTTTTTTAAAAAGATTTTATAAATAATATATTATCAAAATATAAATTAATTAATATTTTAAATTGATTTCACTTAAATTAAATTATTATTTAACTGAAATAAAAATATTTTTTCAATATTGATTTTTTTCCTTAAAAAAAGAAATATGTTTGAAATTTTCAAATTGAAAATTACATAAATATTAATTAATGACCGATTCCCTTTTTTTTAGGGATTTTTTATAATAATGTTTAAATAAATGATATTATTAACTTATGTAAATTAATATTTGACAAAATTATTTTAAAATTTTATCAAATTTTTTTTGGAATATAAATTTTTCTTTTATTATTTTATAAATCAAAAATTTTTTTTTTGATAGATTTTTGTTGAATAATAAATTTTATAAATAAATATTTTTATCTTGACATTTTAGAGCTTAATGTTGAAAAAAATAAGAATTATAGGAATTAAAGGTAAAGTAAATGGATTAATTTAAATTTAGTTTCTTTTTTAAATTTAATTTGGAATTCCTCTGTAATTTTAAGTTTATAAGAGAAAGATTTATTTGTCTTAAATTGTTTATTTAATTAGATTCTTTAGTAAAAACAAAATATGAAAAATGATTAAAAATAGACACAAACATAAATTTTTTACTCTTATAGAAAATTTAGGAAAAAAAATTCAAAGATGCACAAAATTGAAAAAAACCATATTTTTATTTAAAAATAAAATAAAGTATTCAAAATAAAAATAAATTTAAAAACAAAATAATCCTTTTAATTAAAATAATTATAAAAATCATTATTTATATAATTTCTCCAATAAAAACATTAGGCATTTAGAATAATTTCATTACATTTTTCCCCAAATTTTTCTTCAATTCTTTTAGCATTTAAAATAAGCATTTCAACATCAATTCCATCTAATCTTTGTAATTCTTCAAGAATAGCTGGTAAATCATAAATTAAAATACTATCCTTTTTCATAAGCATAATAGCTAAAGAAATATAATAAGTATTTTTAAATTTATTTTCTTCACAGAATAAATAATCCCATAATCTCAAAATATCTATCATTAAAAAATCTTGACTAAAAAATAAAATAAACCATCTAAAAGCAAATAAAGAATAATCTAATTTATGTTTTAAAAAATGTGCATAAATATCTTTATCAACAATTTTAACTAATTCTTTTAATTTATTAGATTTACCAAAAACTCCTTTATCACATCTATCATCTTCTCTAATAAAAACACTTTTTATTTTATTCATTAAATTATAAAAAGACCAAAAAGTATCAGCCTCAATATTACATTCATTTTCAATATATATTTTATCAAAAGAATAACAATAATATATTGGAGCAATAATTTCATTCATTCCTTGAACATAATTTATATCTGGTGAAAATTTAGCATATATAAATAATATTCTTGAAACTACATCTGCATTTGTTTCTATATTATTATTATTATATGTATCATTTATATCTTTCATTGTACAATTTCTTCTATTTTCCATCATTGTTTTTATTTTTTCTGGAGACAAAATACTATGAGAATCTGTTGGCTGAAAAAAAAAAGATAATTGAGTATGTGTTCTATTCATATCTTTTTTTATTTCTTCTAATAAAATTTTATTAGTTTTTTTTTCTAATTTTTTTTTTTCTTCCAAAGATTTTTCATTGAAATTTTCCAATAATTTAATTTCTTCTTTTAATCTAATTGAAAATTGTTCTTTATAATATTCATATAAATTTCTTTGTGTTTTTAAAACATTTGACCATTCTTCACTATTTATTGGTAAATAATCAAAATTTATTTTCCAAATTAAAGAGCGTAATATAGGTAAATCATCTGGTAAACCACATGAACATAACTCTTTTAATCTTTCTTTATTTTGTGATACAATACTTTCAATAAAACCTCCTGTTTTTTGTATTGTTTGATTTGAACATTTTAATGATCTATTTATTATTGATTGTAATATTTTTTTTTTCTCAGATTCATTAATTTGGTTATTATTATTATTATCCATGTTTATACTTTGAGATATGTTGTTGTCTTTGTTTTGTAAAATGTGATTTTCCATTTTCTGTCTTTTTATTAGGTTTTTTAAATTTATTTTTATTTTTTTTAAAATTAAAAAATATATGATTATTAAAGTATGTAAAAGTTACTTTTTATTTTTTATATTTGCTATTTTATTCAATTATTCCAAATTAAAAATTATTCACTCAAAAATACGGTTTATAGCAGAAAATAATTATTTTCTCCAAGATGATATAATGCGCTCAAAAAAAAATGAATTAATAAACAAATATTTATCAACAAAATATTTATTTTGGTCAAAAGGATTTAAAGGTGAAAATATAAAACTTGCAATAATGGATTCAGGAATAAACAATAAACATTTAAATTGTAATTTAAAAAAATCAAAAAATTTTTCTGACGATAAATTTGACATAGATTATATAGGACATGGAACATATCTTTCTTCAATAATATGTTCAGAAGAACTTGGAATAAGTCCAAAAATAAGTTTATATATGTATAAAATATTTAATAAGGAAGGAGATACAAATACAAATTGGATAATAAATGCATTAAAAGAAGTTTTAAATGATGGAATAAATATATTAAATATGTCATTTGGAGGGATAAATTTTAATGATGAAAAAATAATATTATTAATAAAGGAAATAATCAATAAAAATATAATAATAATATCATCGAGTGGAAATGAAGGACCTAGTTTTGGCTCAATTTCTTTTCCAGGAAATAATATTAATATTATTACTGTTGGAGGAGTTTCTAAAGAAATTTTTACTATATATAAATTTACTTCTAGAGGTCCTGCAATGTTTAATAAAAATTTAATTATACCCAAACCAAATACTTGGTCTTTAGGAGAAAATATTATTGGATTTTCACATAAAGAAGATAATAATAATAATGATAAATATGTTATTAAAAATGGAAGTAGTGTTTCTTCTGCAATAGTATCTTCTTTTATTGCTTTATTTTTGTCTATGGATTATAATAATATTAATTTTTGGAATAATGCGAAATTAATTGAAATTATTAGAGTGTCAAATATTGAATTACCTGAAGTTAATCAATTTGAAAGATTTTCTGGATTATTTAATCCACAAGGTTTATTTGGTATTTTAAATTTTGATTATAAAAGTTTGTTTTTGGAAAAAATGAAATTGTTTAATTATGATTATTTTAAAAATTATAATATGAATAATCAAAGATATTTTGATAATTATAGTTATAATATGGAAATTTATTCTACTAAACAACCAGTAAATGTTCCTTTGATTGTGTTAAATTTTATGGATAAAAAAGATTATAATAATATTAAATTACCATATAAATTTGAAATTTCTGTAATAAAGAAAAAAAATAAAAAAGATGATTTATCTGATATAATTACTGATAATTGTATTAAATTAAAAATAGAAAATATTGAAAATATATCTTTAATTTTTTTATTAAATATTAAAATAATTCCAAGTGATAATCCACAATGTAATTTTTATAAACAAACAATAAATTGGAACATTAAATTTTTAGATTTTAATAACACACATTTATTTAATTTATATTATTCATTTGATTTCATTCCTAAACCTTTAAAATATTATAGAATATTATTTGATCATTATCATCAATTAATTTATCCTTTTGATGGTCCAATTGCAAAAGATTATTTATTAAATAATTATTTTGAATATGATTGGACATATGAAAATATGGACACTAATTTTTATTCATTAAAACAATATATTTTAGAAAATGAAGAATATTATATCGAAGAAACGAATGAACCACTTTCATGTCTAAACTTACAAGAATATTCAGTTTTATTAATAATAGATACAGAAAAAAAAATGTCTTTGAAAGAAATAAATAAATTAAAGTATTATTATGAAAATCATAAATTATCAATTTTCATTATATCAGAATGGAATAACATTTTAATATCATCAAATTTAAATTATCCAAATCAAAAAATAAAATCAAAAATATTAAAAGAAGGAGCAAATTTATCAAATTTAAATTCATTTTTATTAAATTATAATATTGGTTTGACAAAAGATAGTATATCAGGAGAATTTTATATTTCAAATAAAAAAGTAGAAATTAATTCAGCATCTTCAATTGGACTCTTTCCTGAAAATGGTATTTTATTTGGAGGAGTATTTTCTAATGATGAGCAATTTATTTCTAATAAAGCAGAAACTAAATTATCAAGAGCAATTTTAGGATTATATGAAAATAAATTTAATGAAAATTTTGGAAGAATTGCAATTTTTACTGATTCTTTCTGTATAGATGATTATCAATTATCTATTGATAAAAAAGAAAAAAATTGCTTTTGGTTATTTAAAGATATTTTAACTTTTCTAATTCATGGAAATTATGTTTATAATAATTTAAATTTGTTAAATAGTAAATTATTAACTAAAACTTATTTTAATAATGAAAATATTCAATATGATATTTTAAATAATGAATTAAATGATAATAATCAAAAATGTGTTAAAGAGATTAACATTAAAAATAAAATTCCTGAAATTGAAGTTTTAAAATTTAAAACAAATAATTTTTCAAATGAAGATATTACAATGACAATTCCAAATATTTTAGGAAGTGAATTAAGTGTTGAATCATTAATTAATAGTAATAATATCTTAGAAATGATAAAGGGACTTCTTGTAATTTTTATCCCAATTTTTGGAATTTTAATTATAATGTTAATAATAATTAAATGTAAAGTTGAAAATAATAGAAGAAAAAGAATAAGTGCTATTCAAACTTTAGGAGAAATTAGGCCATTAATGATAAGAATAAAAGATAGAAAAAGAATGAATTCCATTTGTAGTGATTCCCCTTTATCTTTGGAAGAACATAATGAAAAAGTGTAATTTGAAAATGTGTATTTATTTATATATGAATATAATTTGTATAATAAATTTTTCAAAACATTATAAAATGTTAAAAATGCAAAAAATAATTTTTAAAAAGAATAAATATAAATATTTCTTTTTTCTTTTCATTAAAAAATATTTCTACATTGATTTAAATATATTATAGAATTAAAGTTTCAATATTATATTAAAATTAGTAGAAAAAAAATAATAAAAATTTAGGGTTATATAAAGGTTAATCAAATGATAATAAATATATATTTTGAAAGGAAATGCAAACAAGAAGTAAATTTACTTCATCTCAAATACCAATTTTATCAATGTCAGATAATAATTATTTTCTAAGACATAAAAGATATATAGAATACGAAAATGAATTAGAAAATAGATTAATGGTTAATAAACGAAAAAAAATTTGTTTGAAAAACGAAAATAATTTAAATCCTCTTTTAATTACAGATTCATACATTAATCATTTAATGGAATATAATTCAGGTTATTTTCAATTAATTGGATTTAAAAATTTAGGGAATACTTGTTTTATAAATAGTGTTCTACAATGTTTTTTACATTGTACACCTTTAAAAAATTATTTCATAATTAATGAGCATAAACATTTAAATAATAATAATAAAAATTTTTGTTTTTTATGTGAATTTTCAAAATTAATTGATTTAACAAAAAATACAAAAGAAAAATATATTTCACCTGTAAAGATGATAAATAATATGAAATTAATTTTTCCAGATTTTAATAAAGGAAAACAAGAAGATGCTCATGAATTATTATTATTTTTATTATCATATTTCGAACAATCTTGTATAAAGTTTGGAATTAGTTTATTAACAAATTATTATAATAATATTGTATTAGAAAATAATTTAATATCAAAAATATTTAGTGGAAAAATAATATCAAAAGTTCAATGTGGGAAATGTAAAACATTTTCAAATACAAGTGATACTTTTTTAAATATTAGTTTAAGTATATTAAATAGTTTTTCATTAATAGAATCAATTGAACATTATTGTCAAAATGAAAAATTAATAGGAGAAAATCAATATTTTTGTGATAAATGTAAAATAAAATGTGATTCAAAAAGACAAATAATTTTTTCTCATTTACCTAAAATTTTAATCTTTCATTTAAAAAGATTTGACAATAATAGAAGAAAAGTTAAAAAACATATTGATTTTAAAATAGATTATAATTTTAATAAATTTTGTACTAATAAGGTAATAAATACAAATTATTCTTTAGCTGCTGCTTTAATTCATGAAGGTTATTCAACAAATTCAGGTCATTATTTAACATATGTTAAAAACCCAAATAATAATTGGTATTGTTTTGATGATATTAATGTAAGATTAGTTAATGAAAATGAAGTATTACAATCTCATCCTTATATTCTTTTCTATCAACAAAATTTAAATAAATATTGTTTTTAAAATTTATGAAAATTAAATTTTTTTATTAAGTATGGTATATAAATAAATAATTGATTTCATATATCATATGGAAAAAATAATTTTTTTTAATTAATATAAGTTTTATTTTATTTATTTCATATTAATTTGTGATGATAAAGGAATTACTTTTATATCTGAATTAAAATTTCATTTTTTTTTATTGAAATGATATCGGCAATATTTGTAAATTTTTAAAAATTTAATTAATTAATACTGATTCTCTCATCATTATTTTTAATCGAATTTAATTTTTTGGTTTTCTATACTTCTTGAAGTTAAACAATATTTATCAAATATTATCATAATGTCCTTTTAGAAAAATTTTTGATTTTTTATAGTTTGAATGAATTTTCATATTTTTGTTTCCTTTATAAAAATATTTTTGAAAGGTAGTTAGATAATTTTTTTATTTTCCTGAATTAAAATTGTATTTATTCTTTTTTTTGAAACAACAACATTATTATTTCAAATATATTTCTTATACAAATAATGTTTTTATTGGTAAAATATAAACTTAAAAAATTTTTATTGGAAAAAATAAACTTTCATAATTCTCAAAATATTATTGCAATCTAATTTTCTTTCTAAAATAACTTTTTGTTATTCAAAATTTAATTTGCAAATCATATCTTCTTTTTTATTATTTTTTTTGGACCTTTATTAAATCCAATTCTTTTAAATAATAATTTATGAAAGAACATAATTTATTTCTTTCATGATAACTTTTACACTTAAGAACTTTTTTAAATAAAAGTATTTCTCTTAAACCTTTTGATTTTTTTCCAACAAAAGTTATTTTTGAATTAATATAAAATGTAAAAAATCAGAATTTTTTTTGACAAACTATTATATTGGATACATAAATTCTGGAGTTCATTATTGAAAATAGGGTAATGTTTTAATTTATATCTTTTGTTCATTATTCCATTTTGAACTAATTGAAATAATAAATATTAAATAAAATTTTATTTGCTTTCTCCTGTTATAATATATTTGTAAAGATCTGAATCATGTCTTACCTTTAATAATTCTAAAAAGAATAATATATATTAGAATCTTTGAATGATGTTATTAAATTTGCTATAAATTTATTATAAATCTTTGATAAAATTATGTCGGAAAATATATTAGAAAATATATAAAAAGATAATATTTTCATTGTTGAAATCTGATTCTTAAAGAAGGGGTTTTTTTATGTATTAAATCTATTCTTCCTTTTCATATAGAAATCTATTATTATTTTTTCTATATTCAATTAATATCAATGAATTATTTAATATGTTTTATCCCATTATTTCTAATTTTGTAATTTATTTTTTAAAACAAATTATTTAAATGATTATATTTACATTTAAAAAAATAAAGTATTAGAAATGATACAAATAAATTTTTTAAGTCACTAATAAAATTAACTAATTTAATAACTCAATTAACAAATAACTATTAACACCAACCAACATATATATAGATATATATATTTTTTAACTTTGAGAAAGTTAAAATATATTTTATTTTAAATTTTAAATTTTATGAAGCCATTATTTCAATAGAACCGAATGAAATAATACTTTTTTTCCTATTATCTTTGTAATTATAAAAACTTCTAGTAGGTTTTAAAATTGATTTATAAACATTTAAACTCATACTTGAGGCATAATTTAGTCTACTCCCATTATTTTTTCTAGGCAAATTTTGCATTAACAAATGACTTTTATTTCTTCTTCTAAAAGGTGAATAAATAGTTTTATGTTTTAATAAAAATTTCTTTCCAATATCTCTTTTATCAAAATCAAGTTCTCTATATAAACTTAAAATATTTGGAATATCAATTATATTCATATCTTCTTCAATTGGATAATTATTATCTAATATATGTGTTTCTGAATCAGTCATAAAGAAGCCTTTTAATCTTTTATTACTTAGATTATTTTCTGATTTGGAAATAAATAAAACATGACATTTTAAAATATCTGAATAATCAAAAAATAAATTTTCTTCCAAACCATTTTCATATTTAACAATAAATATTAATAATTTACAATCAATTGAAGAATAAATAATATAATTTTCTTCCAATTTATTTAATAAATTTTTAACCTTTTTTCTAAATAACATTGCTTTAAATGCTTCTTTTATTCTATTTGATGCTGTTATTCTTTTTTTTAAAAGAGATTGCACTAATCTATATGGCTTTATTATTTTTCTTGTTTTATTTCCTTTTTGAATCTTTTTTATTTTATTTGATAAAGTTTTTCGAGAATTTATAATTTTCATTAATATGTAAAGTGATTTAAGGACATTTATGGTTTTTTTTATTAAAATCAATTTTGCAATTTGAAGAATAAATTTCGACTTCATTTCTAATGTCTTTTTTTCAAAAAATAAATAAAAAAATTAATTGCTGTATTTTAAATACATAATAAATACTAAAAATATTTAATTTTTTATATATTTTTTAATTTTTTTTTAATTTCAAGTAATATTTTTTAAATTTTTTAAGTATATATTAAAGGGACCATTAAACTTTTGATTGTTTTTCTTTAAACTTAAAATACAAATATATTTTCTAATAATAATAAAAAAAGTATTTTCAGCAGATATATTTTTATTTGTATTAATTATTGATTTACTAATTAAAAAATTTTTTTCGAATTTCTTTTAATATCATAATAAAAATTATTTTTGAGTTCTTGTTATAGTTATTCACTTATACTGACTTTATTTATTATCATTTTATTTACATTTATTTTTTTAATTTATAAATTCTATTTCATCATTAATTATTTTCAATTATTTAATTCTTTTTTAAGACTTCTGAATTTCTTGTATATCTCTATCCAAGATAAATTTTCTTTTAATGATTTGATTTTTCTGGTTATTATTATCAATAACCTTTTTATATTTCTTTTATTAAAGAAATCATAAATTTCTATTATCCAAAATTTTTTGTTTTATGATGATAATATTTACTTTTTAAAAAAATTAAAAAAAATAATAAAACAAATTTACTCTAAAATTTCTATTTAAAAAAATGGAAGAATATGGCATAGATAAAATTAGTGTAAACAACGATAGGTCACAAGAAAATAATATCCAAATAAATAAACAACCAAAAATATTAAAACCAAATGAAGAAGTAACAATAACAAATTTTTATGAAAAATCTTCTCATCCAACAATATCATTAATTTCAGTAATTTTAAAATTATCATCAATAATATCATTTATAATATTATCAATATTTACATCAAATGATGCATTAATAATGATAATAGTAATATTATTAGGAGCTTCAGATTTTTGGATGACAAAAAATATAACTGGAAGACTTTTAGTAGGTTTAAGATGGTTTAATTTATTAAAAATTGAAACTAATCAAGAAATTTGGGTTTTTGAAAGTAAAAATGAAATTAAAGAAACTAATGCTGATAGAGTTACTTTTTGGACTTCTTTATATGCTTATAATATTATTTGGATAATATTATTTATTTGGGAATTAATTAGATTAAATTTTGTTTGGAGTTCTATTTGTTTTATTTTATGTATATTTGCTTTTACTAATACTTATGGTTTTTTTAGATGTTCTAAAATTCAACAAAATGGAGCAAAGATTCTTGTTGGTAAATATTTTCTTGATAAAAATAATAAGAAGTAAGAATTTTTTTCTTTTTAAATTGTTTTCTATGTTCTTTGGTTTTTTAATATTTTTTTTTATGCTTTAAAATTTTATTTAAATCATTTAGTTTTTTTTAATTTTATCTTTATTTTTAAATTATAATTTTTTCAAATAAAATTTAAACATTAAAAAAATTTTTATTTTATTATTCATTTTTCAATTTATATAATTATTTAATTTTCTTTTAAAAAAAAACAAAAGAATAATTCATTTTAAAGTCAATTAAAAAGAATAATTCAATTTTCTTGCAAAATCTAATGAAATTATTATGATTTTAGATTAAAAATATGTAAATAATTCTACCAGTTTTATTTGAATAAATGATATTAATTGAATTCAACATGATTGGTTTTTTATGATTTTTCTTAAAAAATTGAATAAAACAAATTTATTTTCAATTTAAATAAAGAAGAAGTTTTGTAAATGCTTAATTTTTATTCCTTAAATTTTAAGAATCATGAATCTCATTAAATTTTTAAAAATTTTATATATTACATAAACTAATATATTCATGCACAAAAAAATTGTATTTATGTTTCATATTATTTTTTGTATAAAGTTTTCACATCTATTTAATTAATAGGATAAATTTGAAAAATAATATAATCTTTAAACTAGAACACAAAAATTTTGACTTTCTTTTTTTAATTTTTTAAATAAAAAAATAATTCATTTAAGCATTAAATTCAATTTATTTTAATTATTTTTATCATTAATCAAAAATGTTTAATTTAAAATATCTTAAATATAATCTTTCACTAGAATAAACAAATTTGTTTTATTTAAAAATAATGTTTGAAATTCAGTTTATAATATATGGAAAAATAAAATAAGATATAACTATATATATAAAATTACTCATTAATTATATTTAATTCCCTTTAATATATATAATAAAATGTTTAAATAAATTCTATTAAGGGATTATTAATTTAATATTTTTTTCTTCAATATAATTAAATTCTTCTTGAAAACATTTTAATTTCATATTATCACTGTCACACAAAAAACTGAATTTAAGTGTTATCATTGAATCTTTACAGTTAAAAGTATTATTTTCTATATTAGAACAAATAAAATTAGTATTATCAAAATCTAAAATCAATTCATTATTTATTTTTAAAATTTTTAAAAACATATTCTTTTTCTTCCATGAACCTATTTTTTTAGGTAAACAAAAATTAGAATTAAATTCAACTTTAAAGTAAAAATTATCATTTATAATTTTTTGATAAAAATCATTATATTTATGAATTTGATTAGTTATATTAGAAATAATATTTTCAGAGCAAATTAAAAATTCCTTTACATTTCTATAACAATTAATAACAATTTCTTCTTCTCCAAAAATATAAGAATAAATGTTATTTATAACTTTATCTAATTCTTTAAAAGTATTATTAAAACTTTCAGGATTATTTCTTTTAAAATTATCTAAATTCTTTTTTGCTATTTTAATTTGTTTTATAAAAGATAAAAAAGATTTCCTTTTTTCTATAATTTCTTCATTTACAAAAGAATTATTAACATAAATTCCAAATTCTTTTAAAATTTCTTTATTTTTATTTTTATGAACAGCACCCATAATATATAATTTATCTTCTGAAAAGCTTCTAAAATTATTCCATTGATTATAAAATGAATCATTGATATATTTACTAATATAATTTGTTTTATTAATACATAATTTTATATTTTTAAATTGACAATTTCCTATCAAAAAGTTTTTATTAAAATTAATTTTTTCATCTTCTCCTCCTAATTGAAAAGCAAATATTTCAATAAATACTTTTTCTTTATCAATAATTGTAGTATTATTTATAATATTATAAATATTCTCCATCACCCTTTCAAATTTGCCAAAATAATATTTCTTAATTTTCATATAATTCAATAAATTAATTTTATCTATAGGATTTCCAAAATTAATTTTAACATTAACTAAAAGAGCAATACCATAAGAATAAGAATCTATTAATCTGTCTCCACAAATTAATCTAAATTCTTTTTTATTTTCTTTATAAATTTTTAATCCTAAATCAGTTAAAAGGTTTATTCCAATTTCATTTGGTTTCTCCAAAAATTCATCTTCATATATATGTCTAATAATTTCAACAGCAGACATTTGATAATTTAAAGATATTGAATAAATATCTTCATAAATTTCATTAAAGTAATCCATTAATAAATCTGATTTCAAAATAAATTGATACCTATCATTTAAATTACTTATTCCAAAATTTTTGATTAAATTTCTAAAAGTCAGAGGAGATATAAAGAGATAATCAGAATATTTATCTATATATAAAATTCTTAAGGGCTTAAAACATTTATAATTTGATAATATTTCATTATCTGAGATAAAACCATTTTCTGGAGTTATTGTATCATATTCACTAATTGGCTTTTTTTCTTTAGATAATTTTAATAATAATATAATTAAAAATTTGATAAGCATTTTTTTGAATTTTTTTATTTCAAATAATTCATAAAAATATGTCCAAATTATTATTAATAATTTTTAAAATAATTTTTTTCCTCAAAAAAATAAAATTTAAATTTTGAAAAATCCAAAAAACTATCAACAATTTTTTTATTTTTCAAATATTTAACTATTAAAATTGATTTTGAAAAAGAATCCATATTCATTAATACTAATGAAAAACAAAATTTCCTATTTTATAGGATTTTTAAATATATTTTTGAAGTTGAAAAGAAAAAATTTTTATGGCAATTTATAATAACAGTGTGGTCTAAAATTTTGTAAATATGTAAAAAAAATGATTTTAGATTATTATAAAAATAGAAATGAAGAAACTAAAAAAATAAAAAAATTAAATTTAAAATTAGAAGTAATTTTTCATTATTTTTGAATTCTATGTTAAGCTTTTTTCCATATCTTATAATAATAGTTAGAAAATATAATAGAATTTTCATTTTTGATTTAAATAATATAAATTAAATTGATTATGTTGTTATTATATTCTTTATTATAATTTTTAATAATATATTTTTTAATAATTATTATCATTTAAATTACAATTAAATGATTTAGAACAAATTAATTAATTATTATCTAAATTATGAACACTCCATTGAGAATATTTAAAATACAAGAAACTAATAATAAGGATTTTTAACTGATGAATTAGAAGATATTGAAAACTCCAAATTATCAAATATCTTTTGATTACTTTTTTCTCCTCTTTTCCTTATATTTTCTTTTGTAAAAGTTCCTAAATGCCAAAAATTTAATATAATAACCTCACAATATATTAATGTAAATAGTAAATGAATAATTAACATTATAAGGTTTTGTTTTGATAATTTTAAATTAAATCTTGAAATAATTTGAAGTATAATATTATGAAAAGGAGAAAAATAATATATAGTTAAATTTTCAAACATAGAATCTAAGGAACAAACAATGACATAAATTATTACATATCCATTAAAATAAAAATCTAAATAGTTTTTTTTATTCTCTGGTGAATCAATTAGATATTTTAAATAAAATCTGAGGGCAAAAAAAAGAGATGAAGCAGATGCTGCTAAATAAGGGCTGACAAATTTGTTTTGCATTAAATATTTAACATAAGTTTTACATAGTCCATCACTACCAAAATAAAGTATTGAACTTGTTATATTATACATTATTCTAATTGAGAAATTTGAAGAGAAAAACATAAGAGCAATAATTACAGAAATTGAAAGGAAATGATGCAAATAAATTTTTTCTCCAAAAAAAAAATAATAACCTATCATTATAAATAAAAAATTAAGATTTTCAAAAGCCAGATAAATAGCAAAATTTTTATAATTAGTAATATAAAAAGGAAATATATGACGAATAAATTGTGCAATAAAAATTTGTATTTTTGAATTTAGTTTTGAACCATCATTTAAAGAGTTCACATATTTTTCTTCTGTCACTAAAATACCTTTTTCTGTCTGTTCTACTTTTATTTTTTCTTTTTTTTCAGAAAATAACTGTTTATGTAATAATTTTGATAAAAGATAGCATATAATCCAATTAATAACTGATGTTGAACATAACAAATAAATATTATTTAGTTGTAATTGATTTGTTCCATATAAAGTACAATAATTTAAGAAAAGAATAATAAAATTTTTATTGAAAGTAAATTCAATAAATCCCATTTTTATGATATTAAATTATTTAAATATATATTTAATTATTAATATAATCAAATTAATTTGATTTTTCCCTAGTAAACAAAAAAACCTTCTAATTTTTATTTTTTATATTAGATTTTTAAGAAAAAATAAAATTTGAGAATTAATATATCTGCAATGAAATTTAAATAATATTAATTATATTATTTCAAAGAAAAGGATAAATGAAATGATAAATTTCATAAAAGTTTAGAAGTAAGGGATTATCTCTACTTTATTTCATAGTATAAAATATGTTGGAAAACAAATATTGTGATATTGATAAAAACTTGTCAATATTAATTCAAAATATCTTCCAATAAGATAAGAAAAAAAGGTAAATCTAAGATATGAAAGAAATGTATATATTTAAAACACCAATAATTAAAATATTAAAATTAAATGAAAGACAATAATTCTTAAAATTAATAAATAAAAAAAATGTTTAAATATTTTAAGAATAATATTTTTTTATGATTGTATTCAATTTTTTGATTTTTAAATTTACAATATTAAAAAAAAATTAATGATAAAATATTGGGGATTGGGGATTGGGGATTTGGGGATTGGGGATTGGGG
>JAJJLU010000357.1:0-73810 GCA_023807065.1 Isotricha intestinalis
AAAAGATTTGGATGTGATTATATATTAAAAGGAAAAAATACAATAGATAGAATTTCGAAAAAAAAAGTTTACAATTATACATCAAAACACTTTCATTTAATTTTAATTCCAAATAAAAAAGTTCTTCAAGAAAATCAAAAATTAATAGATGTTAATGTTTATATTCCTGAATTTACCACAGGAAAAGAATTAAATATCTTTTTATCCAAAATATTTAATGCAGATTATAATAAAAAATATAAAGAATTTATTGGAATTGATGAATTGAATGAAAATACAATTAAAATATATTATTTGACATCTGATGAAAGTAAAAATGATTTTGAACGTTTTTTTGAAAAAAATATAGAAAAATTTAAAAATGGAGAAAAAGTAGATGGAAGTGATTATTTAAAAAGATTTGGGGAAAAAACTCAAATGATTCAAATACAATATTTATATTTTGTATTAGAATTTTCAGAATTAGAAGAAGGAGAATATTTTATAAACATTCCTTTTAAAATTGAAAAAGAAGAAGGATCAACAATTTTAGGATCTCATCTATCAAAGATAAACTCTGGGTAAAAAAAATTAAAAATCAAAGAGACAAAAAATAACATAATTATCTTAATAATATTCTTTTGTTTTTTTCTATTATTAAATCTTTCATTGTTAAAAATTAATTCTTTATTTTTTATTTCTTTATCAAAAAATATTTTTGTGATTTCAACTTTACTTTTAAATTGATTTTTATTGAGAGTTCCAATACTAAAATATAAAGGATATCTAAAAGAATTTTCATCACCTTCAAATCTCTTAAACATTGGGAAAATAAATTTAAAGAACTATTAAAGTAAAAACTAAGTTTTGAATCTTTAATTCTTATTGTATTTTTTTCATATTTTTCAAGAAAATTTATTGTAGACAATAATAATCATTATTTATTATATTTTTATTATTATCTAATAATAATTCATCAAAGGCCAAATTATATATTGTTTTATTATTATTAATAGGATAAAAATAGGTTTTTTGGGAAGGATATGTATAAATAATAAAACTATTTCCTTTATTATTATAAAAAACCAAATATAAAAAATTGAACCATAATATATTTTATTTTGAGTAGAAAGTTTTAAACTAATTTGAATTTCAAAATTTGATGAATTAATTTGGTTTTTTAATTCTAAAATTCCAATATTGTCTTGTTGATTTGTATCTAATAAAATTATATTTTTTTCTATTTTAGAATTTTGGGTTAATGAATAAAAGTTTTTTAATTTATGAATAATATCTTCATTTTTATCTTTAAAATTTCATTAATTAATATTGAAGTTAATTCATTCAATTGAGCATTAAACATTATTTTATCAATGGTCATAATTATTTCATTTTTTTTGATTCTTTGTTTATGAATTAAAGAAATTATATTCATCAATGATTAATGCAGTAATTGATAACATAAGTTTATTATATATAGATTTTTTCCATTATGTTTATTTTTTAACTCTGGTTGTTTTGTTTGGTTTTTTAATTTTTTTCATAATATTTTATTAAGGAATTGTTTATATTTTTTTTTATTTAATTTATTCTTAGATTGAAAAGTCAAAATTATTTTTCTTTTTTTGAATCTTAGAAAAAGAATAATTGATTGATATTTTTATTTGTATTTAGGTTGAATTGTTCTTGATTAAATAATCTAATAATAAATTTGATTAATCTATATTATGTATTTTTTTAAAATCAAAGTTTCAGTATATTATCCAATCAAAATATGAATAAACGAATTACATTTTTCTTTAAAAAAGTTTAAGATTTATTGTAAATTTTAAAGAGATACATTTTTCATTTGAAATTCAACTATAATTTTCCTCTTTTATTATTATTTTTAATATAATTTGGATTTGTCCTGCTTTTTCTTTTTAATTACTATTAATATTCTTTCATAAATATAGAATAAAGAAAAGCAATTTGACACTGATTCATCTTTATGTAAAAGATAATAAACTGAAAATAAAGAGTCTAATATTAATTTTGATAATTTTATTTTGAATATTGAAAAGGAAGAAATTCTTTTCTAGAATAATAATTAAATTTATTATAATCAGTTAATTTAAATCATAAACTGTTTAAATATTTATTTATTGAATTAATAAATATGTATAAGTTTTACAAAAATATCGCACTCCCAGTCTTCTTCCATTTTTCTAATTTATTCATTTTTTCTTTTTTTCACCTATTTTATTTAAAAGTTATTTTTTGGCTTTTCTATTTTCTCTATCTTTTTTATATTATTATTTTTTTTCTTTTCTATTTCTTTTTATTTATTCTTTAATTGAATTTTTTTTTTTTTTATTAATTATGTATTTTTTATTTTATTTTTGGTATAACTTTTTTTAAACATGTACTTTAAATATATGATTATTAGAATCTTGTACTAAAAAACCATTCTTACTATCAAACTTAAATATATTTATTTAAATACTCTTCTCAAAAAGAAATAATTCTCAAAGAATCAAAAACCTTCAGATATAAAAATATAAAAGAGAATAATAAATATAACATATATATATTTCAATTTCTCTAATAATTTATGTAAATAAACTAATTAAACCTAATAAAATTAGGGTTTTCATCATTATATTGTATTTTTATTTAAAAATTGGAGAGAAAAAAATATATTGATACCTTAATAAATGTATAATAATGTGTGGAAGAGAAATTGAAATTTAATATGAATTGATGTTAAAGAAAAAGATAAAATAAATCAATAAATTAAAAGAAGAATTAGATTTATAGTGGTTATAAAAATAATAAAAGAAGAAAAAATAAGAAATAGTGTAAAACCAATAATTATATAGAATTAACAGACTAACAAATAATAATGACAAATTTACTGAAAAAGAATAAAATCAATAATTATTGAACAAATACCAATGTTATTCTATCCAAATTTTTAAGAATGATAAATGGATTCAATTTGAAAAGAAATTTTACTTTACATAGAAAAGTTTTTTGAAATAATATTATTACAACTTATGAAAAGTAATAGGGTAATTTCTAATTATTGAATTTCTATTTGTTGTACCATTGAAATAAAAGATACTTCTATGAAATTTTCGGTAATGAAAATTCCATTCACTTCTTAAAATTAATCAAATGAATAACAAAAAAAAACTAGAAAATATTAGTTTTATAGTAATAAAATGAAAAATTATTTTTTTCAATATTTCAAATAATTTTTTCTTTTGAGAATTGATAATTTTTATTTAATTTAAAAAATATTATATAATATTATTTAATTTTAAATGTTTTTATTATAGATTTTACTTATGAAGCTTTGAAATTAAAATATATTTTTATAATTTAATATAAAATGAATAAACAAAATAAAAATTTGAATGATATTGCAAATAAAATAAGAACTATGCTTTTAATAGCAATAAATGATGAATTAAAAAAAAATAAAAAACATAATCATTTTTTCATAAATAGTAAACCTTTAAAAGAATATGATGATTATAATGATTATATTATATTAGAAAGAGATATAATTGGTACAATTGATATTTATGAAAATAAAACTTCAGATTATCATGAATTTTTTAAAGCTCCAAGATATAAATCAATTGAAGAAATAATAGTTCCAACAAGAAAATTAAGAATTTCAAAAAGAAGAAATGCAATAATTTCTATAGAGAATAAAATTAGTTTAACTAAAAATTTAAAACTTAAAAAGCAATATCAAAATAAGCAAAAATTAATAAATCATAGTATAAAAGTATTAAGATTTTATTGTTCTCATTTAAAAAGTAAACAAGTATTAAAAAGAACCTCAATAACAAGAAATAATAGTGAAATAATAAGAAGAAAAAAATATACAAATATTGGAAGTAATAGTCATGTTTTATCTTTAAAAAGTGATGCGATGAAAGTTAGGAAAATAAAATTTGAAAATGATAATGATACTATTATTCATTTACATAAAATGTATAAATCCAAAAAATCTTCTAAAAATGTAATAAAAAAAATGAAAGATTTTGATTATTTAAAAAAAGAAGATAGTAATATAAATGCTAGAAACACTTTAATTTTTGAATGAAATTGTTTAATATGTATCAACTTGATTTTTTGTGATATATTATTATGATAATATTTAATTTATTTTTTAAATTAATTATAATGAGTTTCAAAATATATAATTCTTTTTTTTAAAATTCTTAATTTTATACCAATACATCTGATAAATACTTTAATAATTTTGCAAATTCATAATAAAATGGTATTCTTTCATATGAAACAATTATATTTTTTACCTGAAATTCTTAATGTTATATTCTTTTTTAATGAACAAATATAGCTTATTTAGACTAAAACCTGTAAATATCTTAATTGATGATAGACTTCATTCAAATTATTTGACTTTCTCTTTCCTAAATAACAGAAAAAAATATGACATAAAAATGTATCAAAAATTCAATCATAATCAAAATCCAAAAAAATGAAAAAAAAATATATTCTGTACAATAGAAAATAAATTTAATTATTATAAATTATAAAAGTTATGATGTTTGGAATAATAATGATGAATAATTAATGTTTATATTTATTTCAAAGGGCAAAGCCATTTTGAAATATGTTATGATAATATAATGAAATAAAATTTTTATCAATTAATTTAAAAAATTTGTGTTACCATCAAGTACCTTCAAATTTAATCAATTTATTTATTAAAAGAAAAACCAACTTTCTTGGAGACAATATATTCAAATGATGAAAACACTGGAAATGATATTGAAAAAAAGTCTTTCATAACCTTTATATATACACACATAAATAACTTTAATAATTTTTGAGTGAGGTGTTGATAAAATAATTGAATTTGATTCATAGAATTGTTTACTAATATTTCTCACAAAATGTAAAAATTGATTAATTTTTGTAGTGTATAATTAATAAATTTATTAAATTAAAGATTAATTTAAAACACATTTTAAAAACACTAAATATTATTATTACTTAAATTAAATTGTAAACGAGAGAAAATACAATTTATAAAAGATGATTATCTTTTAATGATATTATTCAATGGAATATATGATTTATTTAATATAAATAATATTAATATATTAATTAATAATTCAATTATAAAACATAATATGTCTCAAATCCATCAAAATCAAATGAACAATACACCTAATCAACAATTTCCTCAAAATCAAATGCAATTAATTACAAATAGAAATTTTACTCAATATAATCAAAATGAACAGCAAAATATACAAAATATTCCAAATTTTCAAAATTATAAAGAAGAAGATATAATAAATCAAACTAATGAAATAAGAAATTTTATTGATAATAATAACATAAATGAATTATATAAATACATTAATATTAATCATCCTTCAAAACTTATTCTTCAAAACGGATTAATATATTTATTAGATGAATATCAAAAAAATCCTTCTTTTTATAAATTTTTAGAAATTTTTATTTGTTCTGGAATAGATGTTAATGAAACTTTTATTTATAATCACCAAAATTTTACTCTTTTAATGTTTGGTTTTATTGTCAATGATACAGAATTTATTAAATTAATATTAAAATTTGTTCAAGATATTAATCAAAATGACGGTAATAATAAAAATGCAATAATATATTCTGTATTATATAATATGAATGATAATCCAGAGTTAGTTTCTTTTTTGATAAAAGAAAAAGCAAATATAAATTCAACAACAAAGATAGAATTAAATAATTTATATGAAGTGCATTCAGTATTTACTTTAGCTTGTATTAAAGGTTTAACTAATATTGTAAGATTACTTTTAGAAAATAAAGTTAATGTAAATTTCCCAACTCAACCAAAAGGAGATACTGGATTACATTTAGCTGTTCAAAATAAACATTTTGAAATTGTTAGAATGCTTTTAAATAATCCTATGGTTTATGTGGATCAATTAAATACTTTTAAATTTAAAGCTTTTGATATTGCAAAAACAAATGGATATCATGAAGTAATTGAATTATTTCAAAATTATTATAATATGAAAAATGTTATGATTAATAATAATAATTCTCTTAATATGAATAATAATAATATGGAAAATAATAAATTTCAAGGTAATATGAATGTAGCACCTACTCCTGTTATTAGTAATATGAATATTAATAATAATAATCAAAATATGAATAGTAATCTGAATTTGAATAATAATATTAATATTAATAATCAACAAACTCCAATTATAACTAACTTAGATAATTCAATTCATTCTAGTGATATTGGAGAAACTATTGAAGATGATAAAGATAAAGATAGTATTAGTAATTTAAGTATGGCACCTAATGTTCAAATGTTTCAAATTAATAATTCACATTTACCTATACAAAATATAATTCCTAATAATGAGAATATATATAATAATAATATAAGAGATAATAGTCATAAAAAAAAGATTTTCACTCAAAAAAATTTAGAAGACCTTAAAAATAAATTATCAACAAAAATAACAAAAAATACAAGAAAACATAATGGATATAATATACAAATCCCAATAGAGTTTATTTTAAATAATAATAATAATAATAATACAAATACATATGGTTCAATTGATGAATTTAATAAATTAAATAATTTTATAAGAATTTCCAATACTCCAACTTTATGTTTAGATTTAACAGATAAATCATATGAACTTGAATTAAAATTATCAAAACTAAAGAATCAATTAAATGAAAAATTAGAAAAAATAAAACAATTAGAAACTCAAAAATCAGAAAGTGAGAAAATTTTAAATGAGCAAAAATCATATCTAACCAAAAAAGAAGAAGAATTGATAAAATTAAAATCATCAAGTACTCAATATGATACTCAAATAAATGATTTAATAATTAAGAAAAATGAATTAATATCAAAAATTCCAGAAATTCAAAATTCAACACCATCAAAGAAAAATTTAAGTTCAAAAGAATATCTAGAATTAAAATTTCAACCAGCAAAATACGATGAAAACTTTGTAACACATATATTACAAAAAGATTTATTAGATTATCAAACATATATTCAAGAACAAATGCAAATGAAAAAATATAAAATAGAACAATTAATAGCAAACGTTCAATCAACAGTAAATGAAGTATTAAAAAATTGTGAAATAAAAGTTTATGGGTCTTATGCAACAGGATTAGCATTACCTTGGAGTGATTTAGATTTAGTTTTAATAAACAGAAATCCAAAAATAAATCAAGTTGAACTTATTTTAAGAAATATCTATTATGGCTTTAAAGACAAATTATGGATAAACTCTATGAAATATTCTGATAATTTACCTATGCCAACAATTAAAATTATCACTACAAATGAATTTAATTCTATTCATATTATTCTTTCTGTTCAAGATGATAAACATTATGGATTAAGATGTGTTAATTTAGTTAAAAGTTATTTAAAAGAATATACTGTATTATTACCTTTGGTTTTTGCTTTGAAAACTATATTAAAAAATGCAAATTTAAATAATAATAATTTAGGTGGTTTAAGCTCATATGGTTTAATTTTAATGGTTGTTTCATATATTCAAAGTAAAAGAGACAATAACAATTTACAAGATGAAGAAGTTGATATTATAGGAAAAACATTTCACGGTTTTTTAGGTCATTATGGAATTTATTTTGACTTTAATAAATATGTTATATTAACATATCCAATTAAAGATAATAATACAACAAACATTGATAAAGATTCAGTTTTAAACTTAGGTGCAAATAACCATGAATTAATTATTGTAGATCCTTTAAATAATAAAAATAATGTGGCACAGAATACTTATCAATTTATGAATTTGAAAATGGCTTTTATGATTGCATTTATGATTACTAAAGAAGATTGTGAATGTGGTTGTCATTATGGAAGGGCACTTCATGAACATACTTTAACTTCTACTGAACATTGTATTTTGAAAAGAATGTTTAATTCTGTTAAAAGATTTAGTGATAATACGAAATGAAATTTAAAAATTATATAGTTTAAAATATATAAATTTAAAAAATTATATATTTATTATTATTTTTTTATTATATTTTTCCACTTTTTTAATTTATTTTTCCCGAAATTTAAATTTAAAAAAAAATTATGGATAATGATATTCAAAAATTTCAAGAAATTATTAAAGTTCACCAAAGTGAAAATCCTTTTGAATTACAAAAAATAAATGAATTTAATCTAAATCAAAATAATGTATATTCAAATGTTCAAAACAATCAAAAAGAATTTAAGAAAATCGATTGGATGTTAGAAATGGACACAAGCGGTATTCCAAAAGAAGATGATAATGGAAATTATTTGAATCAATCAGATGAAGCAATAATATCAAAATTTTTCCAAACTAAAAATGGTATTATTGAAGAACAATTTCAGAATAATGAATTAGTTAAAGATAGTATTTCAAATGAAAATTTTATTCAAAATGCAAATGTTAAACTTCAATCGCCTCCAAATTTAAATATATCAATACATTCAAATCAAAAATCTAATGACCCAAAAAACATTTTTAAAGACAATAATAATAATAATAATGCAATTAATAATAATAGTAATTTAAACAATTCTTCCCTTAATCTTCAAAATAATCATCAAACACCAAAAATCGACAAAAAATATTTCATAAATTTAAAAAAAGTAGAATTTATTCGTATGGGAATAACAAATCAATTTTGTTTAAAAGACTTCCAAATAGGAAAAAAATTAGGAACAGGAAAATTTGGAAGAGTATACTTAGTAAGAGAAAAGAAAACAGGATTTATATGTGCATTAAAATTAGTAAGCAAAAAGCAATTAATATCAAATAACGTAGAAATACAACTTCGTAGAGAAATAGAAATTCAAAGTCACTTAAAACACAAAAACATAATAAGATTATATAATTTTTTTTGGGATTCTCAAACAATATATTTAATATTAGAATACGCTCCAGGAGGAGAATTATATAAAGAATTAATGTCATCACCCAATGGAAGATTTACAGAAGAAAAAGCAAGTAATTATATTAATCAAATGTGCGATGCATTAGAATATATTCATAAAAAACATGTTATTCACAGAGATATAAAACCAGAAAATATTTTAAATAGTTTAGGTACTATTAAATTAGCTGATTTTGGTTGGAGTATACATACTCCTAGTAAACAAAGAAAAACTTTTTGTGGTACTTTAGATTATCTTGCTCCTGAAATTATTGAAAAACATATTCATGATGATAATGTTGATTTATGGTGTTTAGGAATTTTAATTTTTGAATTTTGTGCTGGAAGACCTCCTTTTGAAAGCAATACTCAATATGAAACTATGAAAAAAATCACTAATTTAAAAGTTAATTTCCCAACCTTTTTTTCTAGAGAAGTTAGAGATTTAATTTTAAAATTATTAAAAAGAAATCCTAATGAAAGAATTACTTTAAATGATGTTAGGAAACATCCTTGGATAAAAAAATACAATAAAAATATATAATATTTTATTTACTATTTTTTTTCATTTTTTTATATATAAATATAAATGTGGAATGTATTACATTTAAATAGGATATGTCATATACAAGATAAAATTAGAGAACAAAGACTTCATTTAGAAAGAGTAATTACAATGAAACCTGTAATTGATGTTGAAGAACCAATAACTCCATCTTTTTTAAAAACAAGATTAGCAAAAAAAGAAATGGAAGAAGAAAAATTATCTAAAATAGAATATGAAAATAGATTAATGTTTCGAAAAATATTAGAAACAAATATTCATCCAGGACAATATAATTTAAATGTTTTAGCACCTGAAATTTATCCTGCATTTAAAAAAAAAAAAAACTTTCGTTATTCAGATTTAAAAAGACAATATGATATAAATAAATCAAATTTTGATTTATATTCAAGAATTTCTACATTGAAACCAACATATGATAATAGAAATATAGTAAGAGATGCAATTAGAAATTATAAATTTAGAGAAAATATAAGTAAAAGTAAAAATATTCAAAATCCTTATTTAAATTTTGATTCTCCTGAAGAATTTAGAAGAAAATTAGAAATTCAAATGATGAATTCTTTAATGGAAAGAAAAAGACCAAAATCTTCTTTTCCAACAACAAATCCTAATGAGAAAAATAATAATAAAACAACAGCAGCTTCAACAAAATATCAAAATAATACAACTTCAAATAATAATAATATGAAAGTTACTCAAACAGGACAATCAAATAATAATAATTAAAAAAAAGAAAACAATTAATTCAAAAAAATTTAAATATTTTTTATGGTTAAATATTTTTTTTTATAAACATTTTAATTATTTAAATTATTTAGTATCTAAAACAATAGTATTTTTCCCAAATAATTTCATAAAATCATCATAATTTAATCCAACTTTTAATTCATATTCACCTCCACCTAAAAAGAAATATTGAGGATAAATTTCATATAAACTAATAGGAAAAATAATTTTTAAATCGGTACATTTCATTAAATAAGGTCCAATAGCATTAAAAGTAAAACCAGTCATTTTAAAAGCAACATCTCCTTTAGCTTCTCTAAAATGAAAATGTTTATTTGCTAATTTTAAATCATATTTTTGATTAATATAATTTTTTAAAGTCGTTGCAATTTTAACTGCATTATATTTACTTACATATTGAACAACAACTAAATAATATTGTTGATACAATTCATTATTAATTGAAGAATCAAAAACTGTATTTTCTAATATTATACTTTTACAAATAATATCTTTTGAATGAGCATTTAATATTTCTCTTCTTCTATCTAAACTTAATTCATAATAATTTGAAGGACATTCTACTATTCTAAATGAATATGTTTTATTCTTTAAAAAATATTCTGTTAATCTTGCTTTTTGATAATCTAAATTTATTCTATGTTGAAGCTTTAATTCTGGAGTATTTGTTATAGGAGCATCTGAAGTTTCTTCATTTTCTGTCATTGATATTTAAATATTTAATTAAATAAATAATTATTTTTAAAAAATATTTATTTTTTATACTTTTAACAAAAAATTCTTTAATCAATATTATATATATCTTAAACTAATATTTCATTATTTATATCTATTATTATTAATTTTGTTTTTTAAAAAAAATTATTTAAATTTATAATATAATTTTTGAAATTTATTTATCATTATTCTCATTAAAATTTCCAAATTTTTCCATCATCTCTAAAAATTCCTGATAATTAATTTCTCCATCTTTATCCAAATCATATTTCTTAATATAATTTTCCGCAATTTTTTCATTATTCAAATGTAAAACACTTACAATATTCTTCTTTGAAATTTTACCACTTTTATCTTTATCAAACATATTAAAAGTTTCTAATAGAGTTTTTTTATTCATAATTTGTTTATCACTTAAAGAAGCAGATAAAAATTCAGTATAATCAATAATTCCATTATTATCAGTATCAATGCTTTTAAAAATACTTTCAATTTCATTTTCAGTATTAGGAATATTTAATTTTTTAATTGCGTTTTTCATTTCTATAAAACTAATTTTCCCATCATGATCAACATCAATATTTTCAAAAATATTTTTTAAATTTTTCGTTTCTTCTTCAGTTAATCTAGAAGCAATAAAAGAGTAAATTGCTTTTTTTATTTTATGCATTAATCTATATCTTTTAAAACTTTCTAAATTAATATTACTTAAATAACCTTTTGAATTAGGAGCACAATTTTTCACCCATTCATGTTCTAAAACTTCTTGAGCACTTAGTCTATTATTTTCATCGCATATCATTTTCTTAATTAAATCTTTGGCTTCTTTAGAAATATTTTTCCATTCTTTATCAGGAAAATCAAATTTTTTTTTCTTTATTTTATTAAATATTTCTTCATCATTCATTCCATTAAAAGGAGGTTCTCCACTTAATAAAAAATACAAGATTACTCCAGCTGACCAAATATCACATTTTTCATTATAATTTCCCTCAATTACTTCTGGACTTATAAAATATATATTTCCTACTAATTTTTTCATCCTTATTTTTTTTTCATCATTTTTTTTGTCTTGATTAAAAGTATTAAATGAATAAATCATACTTAATTCAAAACTAATTAATTTTAATTCTGAATCATCTTCTTTCGTTAAAAATAATATATTATCAGTTTTTAAATTTCTATGACAAATTCCACAAGAATGAATATATGATATTCCAAGCATCATTTTCTTAAAAATATTAGCAGCTTCTTTTTCAGTAAATATTATCCCTTCTTCAATTTTACAAATTAATCTTTCATCTAATTCTCCTCCAACACAATATTCTAAAATTAAATAAATATAATCTTCTTCTTCATAAACTTCATATAATTTAATTATATTAGGATGATCACAATGTGAAAGTACTTTTATTTCATTATCAAATTTATCTCTATTTTCAATTTGTCTTTTTGATATTTTTTTACAAACTCTTATATCATTTGTTTCTTTATTGTTTACAGTATATATTTCACTATATGTACTTTTTCCAAGTTGCTCTATTTTTTCATATTTATTATTTATTTGGTCTTTGGTATTAAATATAAAAGTTCTTTTGTTAAATATAAAATTTTCTTCTTCTTTTTTATTCTCATCCATTTTTATATTTTTATGGTTTTTTTATATTTTAAATCTTTACTTATTTATATAATATAAATATTATATATAAAATTAATTTATGAAAAACAATTATATATCAACTATTATTATTAATTGCTCAATATTATTGAATATTTTAATATTGAAAATAAAAATCAAAAAAAATATAAATTAAAATAATAATCAAAATCAATTACAAAAATGAGAAAACCTCTTTTCATCCTTTTTCTTATTTTTATTTCTTTATCACAATGCCAAAAAGAAATTACAGTAACATACAATGAATACGATAACACAATAACAATGAACAACAAGACTTATCTTCTCTTAGATACCACAGAATTCCAATCTCCAGTAACCGAATTAGTCGAAGACAAAAGTTTATCAAAAAGAGAATTAATAATAAACTTTTTCTTAACTCTACTTCTCCTTTTTTCAGCAGGAGCAATGTCAGGATTAACTGTAGGATTTATGTCAATAGACACATTAATATTAGAATTAAAATTAAATAATGGAACAGAAGAAGAAAAATATTATTCTCAAAAAATATTAAACATAACAAATAATCATCATTGGTTATTAGTAACATTACTATTATGTAATAGTTTCTGTGCAGAAGCAATGCCAATAATATTACATAAATTAGTAGGTGAAGCAATGGCGATTATACTTAGTGTTACTTTATTATTATTTTTTGGAGAAATCATTCCTACTGCTTTATGTACTGGACCAAATCAAATGAAAATTGCATCTTATTTAAGTCCTTTAACTTATGCTTTAATGATTATTACTTATCCTATTTCTTATCCTATTGCTTTATTAATGGATTCTCTGATTGGTAAACAAAGCAAAAGTCGATTTTGTAACAGTGATTTAAAAGAATTAATTAAATTACATACTTTAGATTCTTTAAATAATAATCAATTAAGTTATGATGATAATAATAATAATAATGGTTGTAATAGTGTTAATGAAAATTATTTAGAATCATCTATTGAAGGATTTAAAAATGATATTGGATTAAGTAAAGAACAAGTTCAAGTTATGATTTCTACATTAGATGATAAAAACCAAAAAATTAATAAAGTTATTATTCCTATTAGAAATACAGAAATGATTTCTGATGAAATGTTAATTAATAATTTCACTTTAAATGATTTAATGAATAAAGGTTATAGTAGATTACCCGTTTATAAAGGAAATGATAGGAAAAAAATTTTAGGTGTTCTTAGATTAAAACAATTAATTGGAATAGATAAAAATAATAATAAAAAAATAAAAGATTTAAAATTAACTTTAATTCCTCCTTTAATAATTTCTTCTGAAGTCACAGCAGTAGAATTATTAAATGAATTAAAAAAAAGTACAAATCATATTGCATTCGTGGCTAAAAATTTTAAAGATAATAGAAGTATATATCATTGTAGAATTGAAAAAGGAAAAATTGATAAAAATATTTTAAATGCTGAAATTATTGGAATTGTAACTTTAGAAGATGTACTTGGAAAATTATTTAATATTTCTAATTTAGATTTTGAAAGAGAAAATAATAAAAAATTCTTTAAATCTAATTCTTTATTTGATAATTTAACCACTAGAAATAATAGTAGAACAACAAATAATTCTTTAAATGAATTATTCAGCAGAAGTAGAAGTTCTGCAAATACTTATGTTAATATTGATGAAATTTCCCCTGATAATTCTTATAAATTAATGGAAGAAAATTGATTTTTAATAAATAAACTTATTTAAAAGAGGATTAATAAATTTAAAGAATTTAAATTTATCTTAAATTTTTTTATTATAAAAAATATAAATTTTTTAAATTTTCTTTTAATGGGAAATACAAATGTATTTAGGAATAATTCAAGTAATTTTATAGAGCAATTAAAAATAGATTTAAAATCCCAAACAAAAATATTAGGAATTTATATAAATCCAAATGAATTTCCAACAAGTGGATTAATAGTAGTATCTTCAATATCAATTTTATCATATAATCCAATATATGGTTCATTAAATACTTCATATACATTTAAAAGAAATGTTCTTTACACAGATTATAATAGAAAAAGTAAAGAAGGTTCTCTTTTATCAATAATAACAGATGATATGAAATGTTATTTTATTTCCACTGAAAACTTAACAGTAAATAGAACAATAAATATATTAACAATAAGTAATTTAAGAATAAGTGATAATAGTAAAATTTCTTGTATTAATTTTCATTTAAATGATGCATTATTAATTGGATGTTCAGATGGAAGTGTAATTAAATGTAAATTGAATGATGAACCTGTTAATTTATTATATGAAATAAAAGGAAATAAATTTATAACTCCAGAAGACGAATTTGCTTCAATTAAAAATGTTTATTCTTCAGATGTAGATAATCCAACAGAAATAATAGAAGATGAAGAAGATAATAATAATTATAATATGTCATTTAATTACAATATAAAAAATAGATATATTCAAGATATGTTAATAAGTGATAAATACAAAGTATTATTTTGTATTCAAAAAATAAATAATGGATATTCAAATGTTTTATTATTTAATTTAAGAACAAATTCATTTATGTATATTTTTTGTAAAGTAAATGGAATAATAAGATGTAGTTCATTAGATGAAAGAAACGATCAATTATTAATAGTAAATTTCAATATAGAATCAAAAAAAACAATATTAGAATTTTGGAAATTTAATGATTCTTCATGTCCAATAACAACTTATGAAATATCGTCTCTTTTAAATTATCCTTTTACAATAAGTTCAATTTCCTTTACAAAAATACCAGATATATTTTATGGAAGATGTTCAATTAATGGAAAATTACAAGGTGATGTTTTAATTTTCGGTTCTAGTAAAGGAGATATTATAATAGGAAATATTTGTAATATTAAAGAAATGAATAATAAAATTGGATTTGAACATTTAATGACTTATAAATTACAAAATAAAAAAGAAAATGAAAGTGAAAATATTTCTAGTCAATTTGAAATTTCTTATATTTCTTATGATTTAAATTTTGACTTAGTTTATTTTGGTGATGTTAGTAGTAATTGTAGATTTATTGAAAAAGTTTTGCAAATTGGAAAAAAAGAAAATATAGATAATAATTTACCTTTTTTTTCATTTGATGATGATGATATAATTTATAAACAATTATCAGATGAAAATTGTGATTTTGTTCCTAAATTAAATTATGATTTACCTATTATTAGTATTAATCATGATGTAATTAAAGATAGAAGTATAATATTATATGATAAAGGAAGAAAATTTGATATTAAAAAATATAATAATAATGTTTTAGTTTCTAATGAAGAAAATGAAGAAAATAATAATTCTGATAATGAAATTTCTTCTGATTTTGAAGATTTAGATGGAGATAATGAAAATGAAAAAAATAAAAAAATTGAAATTAAATATTAAATTATTTATATATTAAATTATTTATATTTAATAATTTCTTTTTTTATTTATTTTTTTTTAATTAAAATAGATTAAATAATATATTTATTTAATATTATAAAATTAAATTAAATCAATGTCTCAATTTATAAATCATATTTCTCAATCTTTTATTAATGATTTTGAAAATAGAATGTATATTTCTCATTATTATGAAAGTGCTGTTAATTTTTTTATAAATTTAGAATTTAATTTCTTATCTAATGAAACTGATTATATATATTTACCGGTTTTTCAATCTTATTGTGATTTGCCTTATCTTTTTTCAAAAAGATTTTTTTTTCTACTTTCAAATAATAAAGAAACATTATATAAAGATATTTATATTAAAAATAGAAGTTTAATGTTTTATGGAAATATTGAAGATAAAATTAAATTTTTATTTGATTTTCTTTCCTTTGAAAATGAACTTATAAGTAAAAAAGATATTAAAATATTTCTAAATAATATTATTTTAGATTTATCTTCAAATTTTGAAAATGATGAAAAAGTAATTGAAGCATATATAAATTATATTTTTAATTTTTCTCAAAACAAAGATTATATAAACAATGAAGATTTTAAAAATATATTAATAAACCATGATAGTGGTTTATATTATATATTTTTCTTATATTTTTATCATTATAAAAAGTTTAATTTTGATATTTTAAATTTTCTCAGTAATTTCATAAATAAACAACAAAAAAAAAATAATCAATTAACTCCAACAAAAAGTAATTTAGATTCAACAACAATAACAAATAGTGATTTCCAAATTGAATTAAATGATTTATCAAATTCAAAACAATACAACAATACATTTAAAAGAATAAGTCCATTAAGAAAAAAAAGTGCTTTTAAAACAAAGAAAGAAATAACTATATGTAAAAAAATAGAAGAAAACTTTGGTAACATTCTTGGGAATATTTTTTTGAAACATAAAAAAAATTCAATAATGAATTCAAAAGAAGAATTAGAAAAAATATTAAAAAATAATATAGAAGAACCAATAAGTTCAGATAATGATTCATTAGATGAATTAAATGAATTTGAGAATGAAATAGTTCAAATAAAAACAAATTCTCTTCAGAATTCAGAAGATAAAGTAGAATTAGTTATAGAAAGTTTAAATAATAGTCCTCAAATAAATTCAAAAAATAAAATTAAAAGACAAAATTCATTTACAAGTAATAATTCTAAAAGTATTTATACTGATTTTAATGAATATGAATGTATTCTTGTTTCTTTTGATGATAATAAACAAATTTATTTTTATTATTATATTTTACTTCAAAGTTGTTTGTTTTTATTCACCAATAAAAAAATTATTTTTATTCCTTTTAAAAGATTATTTTTAAACGAACAATATAATGTTAAAATAAAAAACAATGAATTTCATACAATTGAATTTACTTCAATTATAACTGAGTTTTCTTTTATTTTTTACTTTGATGAAAAATTTAAAATTACTTTATTCAATCATAACTATTCAACAAAGCATAATAATACATTATTAGAAAGTAAATATGAAATATATAAAGATAAAAAAATAGGAAAAGGAACATTTAGTAAAGTATACTTATGTAAACAATACAAAAATAATCAAATATATTGTATAAAAGAAATAAATAGGGATTTTAATAATGAAACTCCATATATATTTAATAAAAAAATCCTAAATAAAGAAATAGATATAAGTGAACATATTTTAAAAAAAATAAATAATTCATCAATAATTCATTGTGAAGATATATTTGAAACAAAAGATAAAGTATATATAATATTTACATATTATAATCAAGGAAATTTATTAGATTTTTTCCAAGAAGTATATCCTCAATTTAAAATAAATAATGAGAAAATATTTTTGATAGATAAAATAATAAAACAATTAATATCAACATTTAATTATTTAGAAAAATTTGGTATAACTCACAGAGATTTAAAACCAGAAAATATTTTAGTTACATATACTTCAAAAACAAATGTTAATATTCATTTAATAGATTTTGGTTTTGCAGATATAGGATTATATAATCAACAAATGGATGCATGTATAGGAACTTTAGTTTTCACAGCTCCAGAAATAATTTTAAATAATCATTATTTTAGAAATGTTGATACTTGGTCAATTGGAATTTTAATTTTTTATTTATTATTTGATTTCCTTCCTTTTGATATTGTTAATGATGAAGATGATTTAAATTCTGTTAAACAAAAAATTTTAAATAATAATTTTCATTTCCCTTATAATCATTTCAATAAAAATGAATATGATATTAAAATTAGGAAATTTATTCTTAAATGTTTAGACAAAGATAAGAATAAAAGACCAAGAATTTCTGAGATTAAGTATAAGTAATAATTATTCTTAATTTTTGTAAATTTATTTCAATTTATTTTTTATTATTATTTGGTTAAGGGATCTCAATTATTTTTTTAATTTAGGTTAGTATGTAAATTTAATATATTTATGAAAGCAATGATTTTTATTTTCAATTGTATATTTATCTATTAAATGTTACATATTTTAAGTATAATTTGAAAAAAAGGCATTTTAAATTGTATATAAAAAATAAAATATTGAAAGATATTAATTTTTATACAACATATACTTTAATATATAATTGTTATGTCTAGAATAAAAATAAATTTTATTTTAAAATTTAATCATTTTTATTTTTAAATTTTAAAAAATAACATTTAAAAAGTTAATATTTTTTAAGTAACTCATCATTAATTTGTTTTTGTAAAGCCATGCATTCTTTTAACAATCCTGAATATTCATTATCATTAGCTTTAGAATCAATATAATTTTGTAATCCATAAATAGTATTTTCATTAGCTTGCATTTTTTTTTCTAAATCTCTCATTCTTTTATACATATCATTTTCTTCTAATTGAGCATTCTTAGTTCTATTTTTCAAAACTAAAGAAGTTAATAATTTATCATAATTTTCTTTATTAGATTTTAAAATTGTTAACAAACTTTTCATTCTATCAGAATCTCTTTGAAGAAAATCTTTCTGTGCATCAATTCTGTCAAATTTTTCACTGATTTCATTATTAATTCTATTTAATTTATCTTTATAATTCTTAATATCTTTCTTAAGAGTATCATCTAATTTTTCTAATCTTTGTAATTTAACAACTAATTCCTCATATTTAGCTTTAGCTTCTTCTAAAGTATTAACAGATTTTTCAATCATATCTTTTTTCTCTCTAATTTTATCTTTTATCCCAGCACCTGCATTTTCTAAAGGGTTTTGACCTGCGTTTATTTTTTCTGAAATATTTTCTAATAAAGCAGCAACAACTTCTTCTTTTGCTTGAATTTCTTTATAATGATTTCTTTTAATACTGTCATAATTTTCAATAAATGCAGAATATTCTTTATCTTTCTGACTAATTGAATCAACTGCTTTTGTATTATCATTATTTATATTTGATTTCATTTCTCTTTCTAATTCTATTATTGATTTTTTATGACTTTCAATTATTTTTTTAGTATCTGGTATTTTTTTATCTATATTATTTTTTTCCATTGTTTGTTCTTTTGCCTTTGCAACTAATCTTTGCTTTAATTCATCTATACTTAATCCAGCTTCATTTGTTTGTAATTCTAATTCTTCTTTTTTTCTCTGTAATTGAACAATTGAATCTTTCAATTTATGAGCTTCCATTTTATTAGGATTACTTTTCAATATATTTTCTCCTTCTATTAAATCACCATTTAATTTTGCCATTTCTTCTCTTAATTGATATATTTTCATAATATAATTTTGATTATCTTCTCTAATTTGCTCATATTCACTTTTTTGATCAGGATCTAAATCTAATAATTTTTGTTCAATTTTTTGAACGACTTTATTATTTTCATATTCAATTTCTTCTAATTCACTTAAAATTTTAGATTTCTCAATATATAAATTATCACTTTCATCCATTTTCTTCTTATTATATAATTTCATTCTATTATAGACATCTTCAATATCTTCAGCTTTCATCATACTTCTATATTTATCACCTGCTAAATTATAATCAGCTAATTCACCTTCTAAATTTTGAACTTCTTTAGAAAGAACTTCATATTGTTTATTTAAATTAGCATAAGTAGTCATATCAGAATTAATAGATCCAATTTCATTATTCATATTTAATATTTCTTTTGAAATATCATTTATCTTTGTTTTTAATAAAGTTACATAATAAGTTTTATCTTGTATTTTTCTTTCTATTTTCTGTCCTCCACTTCCTTGAACTACTCCACTTAATCCTTGACGAGACACTGCTCTATCTATTACTTTCGTGTTTGTTGTAAATCCTATTGATTTCATTGTGTCTTCGTTTATTTGACGTTGTCCTGTTGGAAGACGTCCTGCACGAGAACCTGCACGTACGTTTGACATTTTTTTATACTTTTTTCTTGATAGTTATTGTTTTTTTATATTGAATTATTTAGGTTTTAAATTGATATTTAAATTATTTTTTAATTATTTTTTATTATTAATTTTTTTAAATTCATGTTTTATTTTATATTTTTTTATGAGTGATAATGAGGATATTTTACCTACTTTAAATGATAAAATTAAATATGATATTGATGATGAAAGAATAACATATATAGATAAAAAGGATAAAAAGAAAAAGCTTAAAAAAAAAGTTAATAAAGAAAATAAAAAAAAGGAAAAAGAAAGAGAAGAAATAACTCCAATAACAATAATAAATTCCGAAACAATAAATAATACTAATAATTTCTTTTCATTAAATAATGTTTTTTGTGCTTTTCATCTAAAAGAAGGAATAAAATTTGATACAAATGACTTTTCAATTGTATGTACAAAATGTATAGAAGAAGGAAAAGAAAGTCAACTTCAATTTTCTAACTTAATAAATAAAGAAATAATCAATAAAGAAAAAAAAAATATTACTGAAGATATAATAACATGTAATAATCATAATAATAAAAAAGGAAGTTTTTATTGTGATGAATGTAAAGAATTTATTTGTAAATTTTGTTTTGCTGAAAATCATAGAAATCATAAATGTCATTTACCAGAAATAATCAGTGAAGAATTTAAAAATTATATTTATGATTCAATAAATAATACTAAAAAATTAAAACCTGTTTTAGATAAAACTATTGATGAAATTTCTGAAATTTCTTCTAATTTAAAAATACAAAAAAATGATATTCTTAAAGTTCCTTCTTCTTCAATTGTAATTATTACTAATAATAATAATAATCAAATTGCAAATTTTTTAGATAAATTTAATCTTATTCTTAATAATTTAGATGATGAAGTTTTTTCTGATTTCGAAAGACATGAAAAAATAAAAGAGAAAATCCAAATTTATAAAAAAGAAATAAGTGAAATTTCTAAAAAATTAAAAAACGAAAATAATAATTTAAATAATTTTCAATTATGTATTTATCATAAAACATTAAAAGAAAAAATAACAGAAATAGAGAAATTTATTTCAACATCATTTAATTTTTTAAACATAAAATTAGTTTCTTTAATAGAAAAATGTGAAAAATCAAAGCCAAATATATTAAATGATTTAAATTTATTAAATAAATCAATTTCAAATTATGAAAATACTTCAATGTCATCAATTTTAACAGGACAAGCTTCAAATAGTATTTTATTAAGAAGATTTTTACGTTTTATTCATAATGAAATAAAATTTTTTAAAAATACTTCTTTATTAGTAAAAGCAAATTCACAAATTTTTTTATCTGGATTATCAATTTGTGGAATTTATATAAATAGGAAAAAAATAAAAGATCCAAATAATGATTATAATAATAATTTATCAAATAGACCTTCTTTAAATATTCGAGTTAATATATTTTCATATGATATTGAATCAGGAATTAAAGGAGAAAATATTTTTGAAGAAGAATTTGTAATTTATGGTATTGTTGATTCTAATAATCCAAGTCAAATTATTAATTTTTCAAAAGGAGTTAAATTTCAAAGTGAAAAATATTATTTAATCACCATTGAAAATTTCTCAAATGTTAGTTATTGTGATTTGTGGGTGGGAAGTGTTGGAAATTATAAACATGAAGGAGTTCATACTATCAAATGTCATAACACAAATATTGAATTTGAATTTAAAGAAACTAAAGGAATTCAAACTGATTTTGATGAATTTAATTCAGGATTAATTGAAGGTATTCTATTCTGTAAAACCTAATTCTGTTATTTTTTTATAAAATTGTTTTTGTAATTAAATCAAATTTATAAATCTCTTTATTAACCAATTAAAAAAAAAAAAATTATATTCCCAAAAAATAAAAAAACAAATAAATAAATCAAAAATTTCTTATATCAGATTGTAAAAAATATAAAAAATAGAATAAACTGAACGAAAAGATGATATACTTACAATCTTCTTCCTCTTCTTCCTCCTTTTCTTCTAGTACTATCAGTAGGAATAGGAGTAACATCTTCAATTCTACCAATTTTCATTCCTAACCTAGCAAGAGCCCTCATAGCAGCTTGAGCACCTGGTCCTGGAGTACGAGTATCAATTCCTCCTCTACCACGAAGCTTAATGTGAATTGCATCAATACCTAATTGCTTTAATCTAGCAACAACATCAGCAGCAGCCATCATTGCTGCATATGGAGAACTCTCTTCTCTATCTGCTTTTACCTTCATTCCTCCTGTTACACGTGCGTATGTTTCACGACCTGATAAGTCTGTTACGTGGATGAAGGTGTCGTTGAATGTTGCACAGATATGACATACTCCAAATGTGAATATTCCTTCTGATTTTTCTGGACCTAAATATGCAACTTTTTGAGCAGCTCCCTCTTCACCTTCTTCTCCTTTTTGGGCTTTTTGCTTTCCTTTTGCTTTACTCATTTTTTTGTATCTAAATGAAAATATTATTTATTTTTGAAAAATTAAATTAAGTTTTTTTTAATTTTTTTAAATTGTTTTTATCTTTTATTTAGATTTTATAAATATTAACATTATTTTCAAGTTAATTAATAGAAAAAAAACATATAAAAATGAATAAAAAAAGGAAATTAAATTAAAGTATTTTTTATCATAATTTATCCAGTAAAAAAAAATGACTATATCCCAAAAAAAACCTTAACTCAAAAAAAATTTAAAAAAATACTAAAAAAAAACATTTTTTAGTTCATTCTTCTAACTAATTTATTAATTTCTTCTTCTCTATTTCCCCAATCTCCTCCATTAATAAAAGAGTGATTTTTATTATTCCACCCTCCTTTAGGATTATTCATTTTAAAAGTCCAAAGGAAAGAATTAGCTTCTTTAAAATGAGGTCCAACTTGATATATTTCTTCAATTAAATCTTCAATACAAGTGATACCGAATTTTCCAAGAGATTGTTCAATAATGAAATTATCACTTAAAGGAATTCTAGCATGATTAATTTTAGCAAAGCCTCTTTTATAAATTAATTCAGAAATAGTTTTTCTATTTGGATAACCGTAAACAACATAAGGTTCAATTTTTTTTAACATATTCATAGTAGCTTTATTTATTTTTACAAAAACACCATTATTTAATTGTCTTAATCTAAGTAATCTTAAAATTTTTGTTACTTGAGGTCTAATATGATTAATACCTTTTATTCTTATTACAAAAGCAACTTTTGCTTCTGGAGGCATATAAAAATTTCCTGAGTTACGAGCTTCTCTTTTCATTTCTATTAAATGTTGTTCTTCTTTTAATAAAGATTCATGGTATTGTTTTCCACGAGATAACCATTCTTCTCTTCTCTTTTTTACTAATTCTTTCCTCTTTGCTCTTGATTCTTCTAAATTTTTCTTCTCTAAAGCTTCTCTTTCTGTTTTTTTCTCAAATGATGCTGGAATAAAGGTGTCTTGAATCATTTAAATGGATATTTTTCACAATTAATTTTTAAAATTATTTATTTTAGGGAAATTAATTATTTTTTTTTTAATGATTTATAATAAATTGTTGACACTTAAAAATTTTAGTTCTCTTTCCCATTTTTAAAATAAAAAATAAAAAAAAATATTTTAATTTAAAAATATTTTATCTTAAATAATGAATAAAGAACCATTATTTATAGGAGAATTTCGTCAAGATGGAAGAAAAGCAAAAGAAAACAGAGAATTGAAAGTAAAAATGAATATAACAAAAGATTCAAATGGAAGTTGTATGTTAAGTTTAGGACAAACAAAAGTGATTTCTTGGATAAATGGACCAAGAGAATCAAAATCAAGAACACAAGAAAAAAAAGGAAGTGTAAAATGTATTTTTACTCAAGCCCCATTTTCAGGAATGATAAGAAAAAAAGATTTTAAAAGAGATTTAAAAATGAGAGAATTTTCAAAAATATTAAAAGATATATTTGAACAAATCATTAGACTTGATTTATATGCAAAAAGTGAAATTATAATTAATGTTTTAGTATTACAAAATGATGGTAATTATAAAAGTGCTTCTATAAATGCAATAACTTTTGCTTTAATTAATGCTGGAATTTATATTAAAGATTCAGTTGTTGGGATTAATGTTGGTTGTAGTGAAGATGATATATTTATTTATGATTTACAATTACAAGAAGAAAAACAATATATTCCTATTTTAAATGTTGCTTTTTTACCTCATACTAAAAAATTAGTTTATACTGAATTAGTTAATGCTAAAACTCCTTACAATAAATTAAGTTTATTAATGAAAGAAGCTGAAGATGCTTCTTTACTTTTATATAATGAACAAAAAAAAATATTACTTCAAGAATATTATAATAAAGATGAATAATATATAACAATAATATTTAAAATAAAAAATAAATAAAAACAATTTTTTTAAAAATATTATAACTAGGAAATACTTCGAAACAATAAAAAAAATAAAAAAGAAAAATAATGAAATCTACAATGATATATTATATATATTTATATAAAAGAAAGTGAATGTAATGAAAGAAATTTATAACTTTATGATTAATATTTTATATATTTTAAATAATGATTTTTTATATTTATGTAATAATTCTTTTAGTCTTTTTTACGCTTTTTACCTTTTCCTTTTTTTAATACTTTTTCTTCTTTTTCATTTTCTTCTTTTTCTTCATTTATTTTTTTATTTTTCTCTCTTACTTCTTGTGCTTTTTTTCCTTTTTCTTTAATAAAATTTACTAATTCTTCAGTAGCTAAATCTTTTTCTTTTTTTTTTTTTGGCAACATATCTTTACAAAAACTCGAAGTTAAAAGAAAAGTAAATAACATAATAACTCCTAAAATATACCAAATATATTTTTCAATTAATCCTGGATCTTTTTTATTTTTTTCAGTTTTTTCTATATTTTTATTTATCTCCTTAATTAAATCATCTTGTTCATAAGTGAATAAAAGAGAAGGAATATTATCACCTTCAATTTGAATTAAATTTGAAATTTCTTCCTTTTTTAAATCATAATTATCAACATTTTCAGGAGAAATTAAATAATCTATTTGTTCTTTATTAATCTTTTTTATACATTTTGCTAACATTTCCATAATATATTTTGTATATAATTTATCTTTATTTAATTTTGTTGTTTGCATTGTTAAAGTTAAATCTTTAATTCCTCCGTCTTGTTTCAAAGCATGTTCGATTAAATTTAAACAACTTACCATTTTTACTTCATGCATTGCTGTTTCATAAGACACATAATATGGATCCAATTCTTTGTCTAAAATAATATCACATATCAAAGTTTCAATTAAACAAATAAATATTATTATGATGTTTACTTTCATTTAAATAATAAATTCATAAAAATTAAATTAAATATTTAGGTTTTTTGAAAGATAAATTTTTAATTTTTTTTAGAATTTAAATAATATATTTTTTTGGTTGTTTAATATTTCATGTTTATAAACAATTTATTATAATAAAAAAAAGATATTTTTTCTATAATTCCACTTTATTCTTGATTTATAAGAAAATAATTCCAAGAAATATAATAATAAAAGAAACATGTAAATAATTTCCCTTACAATCAATTTTAATACTTTTAGCATTATATAGTCTTTTTAATCTATTTTTTTCTTCATCAAGAGAATCTTTTAATTTCCATTGAAGAAAAGAACAAAAAGTATTTACATAAGCATTAATTCTTGTTTCAACTGTGCAACATTTATAATCTGCATTATGAGAAATGGCATTATTACACTTAAGATTATTTGGAAAATTCATCATACATTTTTGTTTCATTTCTTCAATATTATCATCACAATAAATTAAAGATAGATTTATAAAAAGAAAAATAATTTTCCAATTCATGGTTATTTTATTACTTATTAAAAATTAATATTAAATTTAAAAACAGAGAATAAATAAATATTAAAAAATGATGATTGGAGAATATTCATTAGAAAAAAGAATAGGAAAAGGAGCTTTTTCTGAAGTTTATAGAACACAAAAATTAGGTGATAATACAATTTATGCCACTAAAAAAGTTCAAAAAGAAACATTAACAAATGAAAAAGTAAAAGGATATTTTAACAATGAAATATTTATTCTAAAAAATATATCTCATCCAAATATAATTAAATTATATGATATAAAAGAATCATTAAATACATATTTTTTAATATTTGAATATTGTAATGGAGGAAGTTTAATGCAATGTTTAGATAAATATAAAAAAAAAAATTATGAACCATTTCCACAAGAAATAGTACAACATTTTATGAGACAAATTGTAGAAGGATTACGTTATATTCATAATATGAAAATATTACATAGAGATATAAAATTAGATAATATTTTAATTAACTTTAAATCAAATAAAGATTTAGAAAATTTAAATTATTTAAATTCTGAAGTTAAAATTATAGATTTTGGATTTGCAAGATATTTAGAAAATGATAATTTAGCACAAAGTATTTTAGGAAGTCCAATGTATATGGATCCTCACCTTTTAAGAAAAATGAAAAGATTAGATAATAATAATTCTTTTGGTTATGACCAAAAAGTAGATATTTGGTCTTTGGGAACAATTTGTTATGAAATGTTAATTGGAGCTCCTCCTTTTAATGCTCAAACTATTGATGGTTTAGTAAATAAAATTTCTGAAGGTGATTATAAAATACCTAATAATTTAAAATTATCAAAAGAAGTTATTAGCTTTTTAAATGGAATGTTACAATATAATCCTAGTTTAAGATTAGATATTAATTCACTTTATAATCATAATTTTCTTGTTAAAGATATTAAAGATTTTCATCCCATTGATATTCAAAAATGTGAAAGTAAATTTAATAATAAAAATGAAATTATACTTAACACTAAAGATCAACAAAATATTTGGTTTTTATTTCAAACAGAAGACGAAGAAAATAATAAAAAAATAAAATTAGATGATATTCCTAATAATTTGGTTGATATAAATAGAATGAAAAATGATAATACTGAATATAAAAGAATAGAAGGTCAACCAGAAGAAATTTTAAATGTAAATGAAAATTATGAAGATTCAAATATTGAGAATAAAAACGATAAAATTAATGAAATAAATTCAGCTCAGTTTTCTAATTTAAATATAAATAAAATAAATAATAATAATAATAATAATAATGATAATAATAATAATGATGGTAATTTGTCTTCTGAACAAAAAGAATTATTGAAAAATGCTTTTGAATTAAATAATAAAGATTTTTTCTATGTAGAACCAATGATTCTTCCAATTCCTCCGACTGAAGATCCTTCTTTATTCCAAATTGATCTTTAATTATCAATTTTGAATCAATAATTAAATAAAAAAATTTATAAATTATTATTGAAAATAATAATTTTAATTGTGTTTATCAACATCATGAATTTATTTGTTTTTAATAATGGAATTATGATTTACTTCTTTGATTATATTTTTACTTTAATTTTTAATAAAATAAATAAAGAAAAATAATAATTAGTTCTTTTTGAAAAAATTAAATTTTTGATTTATTTAATTAAAAAATTAAATCTATGATTTATTTAATTTACATATTATCCAAAAATAAATAAATAATAAATAAAATTAATAATTAAAAGAATAAGATTGAAATTTATTTTGATTTTCATTTTCAGAATTAATATTATATTTTCGTTTTAAGTAATCTATTCCAATTTTATTTAAATTATAATTGTTATTATAATTATTTATATTATAGTTTCTTAAATAATTATTTTTATACATTTCATTATTATTATTATTACTATTATTATTATTAAATCTTTTTTGATAAATTTCTCTTACACTTGCAATATAATTATCATTTGTATTTGAATTATAATTTGAATGATAATTCATATTATCATAAGAAAGATAATCAGAATATTTTTTATATAAATCACTTAAATTTTGATTATTAATATTATAATTATGAGAAATAGTATTAAATAAATAATTGTAATCACTTTTACCTTTTATATTCTCATCCTTTTGATAATAACTATTAACAAATTTTGTATTATTAAATGAATTATTATTACTGTAATTTGATACTCTTTTTTTTATATTTTTATTTTTTTCAAAATTAAAATTAGGTATAGTATATTTTGAATTGTTAATATAATTATTAAAGTTTATTTCATCAAAATTTTGACTAGGATATTTAGAATATAAATGACTAACTGGTGTATTTTCATTTTTTTTATTTTCCAAATTATATTTGTATCCAATTTTATCATTCTTATAATTTGGAGTTAAAGTTTGTTTATTTTTAACATCTTCTTTAAATAAAGGAGGTCTTTCAAAAATATTATTTTTAGGAACTCTCTCGGTATTTAATAAATTTGTATTTTTAATATAATTATTATATGATGGATCAATTTTCTTATTTTTTGGTGTTGATACTTTTTCATAAATATTATAATCATATATTTTTTTATTTGAAGGAGTTTCTATTTTTTGTATTTGTTGATTTTTTTCTTCTTCTTTATCTAAAAGTTTTTGAGATTTTAATCTAATTTCTTTTTTATTATTATTATCATTATCAGAATCATTTGAAATTAAATCTATATTAATTATACTATTTGATTGTATAATATTTTCTTTTTCATTTATATTATTATCTTGAATATTATTCATATCTAATTCTAATTTTTTCTTTATATTTTTTTCATTATCAACTTTATTAATTTCTTTATCTATTTCAATAGTTTTAATATTTTCATTTAAAACTGTCATAGGACTTTTAAATAATTCTATTTTAACTTTTTCTTTATTAACATTGATATTATCATTATTATCAATAATAAAATTATTTTTTTCCCCATTTTCTTTTATATCATTAAATTTCATTTTATTAACTTTTTCTTTTTGATAAAAATTACATTGCTCAATAATATCTTGAGAAGGATTTTCAATTAAATAAACAGCAGCTTTCATTCCATTAAAAGGAAAAGAATTTCTTAAAAGAGGAGGAGGTAAAATAATTAAACAAGGAGTTTTTTCATTTCCAAAACCTTCAATACATTGAAATTCTTTTTTATCATAATAATAATATTTAATTTTTCTTTTTTCATATTTCTCAATATTAAAAGTTAAAAGAGGTTCATGTAATAACATATGTAAACATAAACCAAATAATCCTTCTAATAAAATATTAAATTGTTTATCTTTAATAGCTTCTTCTAAATCTTTTTTCTCAAAATTAAAATTATATGAATTACTAATTTTAATTAATTGATTTTTTATATTTTCAATATTATCTTTACTTAATTTGAATATTTCTAAAAAATGTTCTTGAAAAAAAGGAATAAATTTACTTATAATTTCTAATCTTTTTTCATTAGAATTATTTTTAACTCCTAAACAAATTAATAAAGAATCAACTTTTTTTTCAATAATATCTTTAGTTTCATTATAAGTAATTATAGTTAAATCTTGACAAATATTACAAATGAAAATATAATTATTAATAAAATTATCAAATGGAGCTAATAATTCTGTTTCTGTTAAATTTTCCCATAATTTCTTAAATTCTGAAGGAAGAAAAAATTGAGTTGATGTATTATTTCCTCCTCTTGCATTTTCATTTACAAATTGTTGTAATTTTTTATTTGAATTTTCTAATGTTTTTATTTTTGTTTCGTATTTATGTAAATTTTTCTCTAATGTTATATAGTTCTTCTTGTAAAATTCAAATTCTTCTTCTTTATTATTAAATTTCTTTGATTCTCTTAATGATTTTTCTGAGAGAAAACTATTGTCCATTAATAATTTTATTTTTGATTTTTTGATTAAAATTCATAAAATTTTATTATTATTAATTTAACATAATATAAATAATTTAAATAATAATAAAATAAATAATATTATAATTGAATTTATCTACTAAATACATTTTTTTAATATTCCTAAAAAATGGAGAAAGAAGAAGAAAATAATAGTAATGAATCATATGAAGAGAATGATTGGAGTCAATATAACTTAAATTTAGATTTAAATAAAGAAATATTTTCTCTTTTTAAAACACCAACAGAAATTCAAAAAAGAGTATTAATATATACAAATGCAAAAGTTGATTTAATAGTACAAGCAAGAACAGGAGAAGGAAAAACTTTATGTTACTTAATACCAATATTAAATTACATATATAATTTCTATGAAAGAAGTCCAAATATGATAAAAAAAATATCTCCAGTTTCATTAATATTAGTTCCAACACATGAATTAGGAATTCAAGTAAAAAACCATATTGAAAATATAATAAAAGATACTAAAACAAATAAAATAACTTATAATATTTCTATTGTAAATGTATTAGGTGGATTTGCAAAGCCAAAACAATTAAAAATATTAAATAAAAAAAATCCTGAAATTATTATTGCAACTCCTGGAAGATTATGGGAAATTATTGAAAATGAAGAAAGCCATTTATTAGAAAATATTAACTATTTAAAATTCTTAGTTATTGATGAAGCTGATAGAATGACTCAAACTGGTCATTTTTTAGAATTGAAAAATATTATTCAACATATTTATAATAGAATTGAAATTAAGGATAATACTAATGAAGAAAAAAATAATGTTAAAGATAAAATTAACAATATTAATATTGGAATTAGTAAAGAAGATGATTTAGAAGAAAATAAAAAATTAGCTGAATTATTAGGAACAAATATTAATAATATTGAAACAATTGATCCTATGGATTTAATTGATGATAATGTTGAATTGGATATTGATAAAATAGAAAACGAAGAAGACAAAGATGATGATGAAGAAAAGGAAATAATAAGAGAAAAAAATAATAAAAGTAATATTAATATTAGAAAAATTAAAAAAGAAAAAAAAAAAGAAAATGAAGAAAAAATTCAATTTAAAAATAAAGTAGGAATGAGAACAATTTTATGTTCTGCAACAATAGATTCAATAAATAAATTTAAAGATAGGAAAAATACAATTAATAAAAAAGAAAAAAATAAAAATAATTTATTACAAGAACAAAAGCAATTTCAAAATTTAATCAAAAACATAAAATTTTATAATAAACTAATATATATTAAATTAAAATCAGGAATAAATTTATTAGAAAAAGAAGAAGACATTTTAAAAAGAAAATTAAAAGGAGAAACAATATTAGAAGAAAATCAACCATCAATTTTACCATCAAAAATGGAGATAGAATGTTATAAATGTGAATCATCAATAAAAGATTATTATTTATATTTTATTTTAAAAGAAAACATAATGTCCAAAATAATAATATTTACAAATTCAATATCACAAACAAAAAAATTATATTCAATATTTAATTATTTCAATGAATTTAAATGTTCAATATTACATTCAAAAATGTCTCAAAATATAAGAATGAAAAATTATGATAAATTTAAAAATAATAAAAATGCAATTTTATTTTGTACAGATATTGGTGCAAGAGGACTTGATATTCCTTTTGTAGATTTAGTAATTCATTATCATATTCCTTTAAAAACAGAAACTTTTATTCATAGAAGTGGAAGAACAGCAAGAGCGAATAATAATGGAAAAGTAACTTCTTTAATCAGTGAAAAAGAATTTAATTTATATAAAAATATTATGATTGATTTACATTATAAACAATTTTCCATGAAAACTATAGATTTAAATCAAATTGAAAAAATTAAAAGTTTATTTGAATTTGCGAAACAAATTGAAAGAGATAATTATAAAATTCAAAAAGAAAATAAAGAAAAACAATGGTATGATATTAATGCTAAAAAATTAGATATTATTTATGATGATTATAATGAAAATGAAGAAGAAAATGTTGAAAGGAAAATTGAAAAAAAAATGTTAAATAAAAAAAGAAAATTATTAACTAAAGAAAAATTTAAAATGAAAAAAATATATACTAAATTAAATGAATATTCAATTAAAAGAAGTAGTTTTTTAACTCCAGATCAAGTTGAAAAATTAAATAATTTATTAAAAGATGATCAATTAAAAAATGAAAATATTACAAAAGCACTTTTTGATGCAAAAAATGATTCAAGAGTTATAAAAAAAGATAAACCTAAAAAAAGAAGATATATGCATAGAAGAAAAGGGAAATAATTTAAAAAATAATATAAAATTTTTTCACTTAATTGAATAAAAATTAAACAAAAAAAAGCTAATTTATATCAATAATATATTAATTAAAATTATTTTTCAGATTATAATAAAAATTAACTCAAATAAAAAGCATTTCTTCCTTCTTGAATAGCAATAAATAATTTTTGTTTAAGAATATCAAAAGAAGAATAATTGGGAATTTTTAAATAATTTTGGCAAGTCATAACAGAAGGTAAATGTAAATCAGGATTATCAAACTTATTAATTTCAGTTTGTGCTTTAACAACAGTTAATTTAGGATATAAATTTTTAAATCCTCCAATTGGTAATCTTGGACTTCCAGTAACAAATAATAAAAATAATTTTCTTTCATTTTTATTCATTTTTAATAAGATTTCTATTAATCCCTTATAAACAAGAGAGTTTTTATTTAATCCATGCATTGGAATTATATTTAATGTTAAATTTTCATATGACCAATTATCATCTTTTATTTCTGAATTTTCACTTCCACAAATATATTCTTCTATTTCTTTTGATGAAAAACTTTTTAATAAATTTATATCAAAAACTTTGTTAAATCCTTCAATAAATGATTTTTTTATTTCTTTCATTCCATCAATTAATAAGTATTTAAATACTAAAATGATATATTCATCTACATTATTATCTTTTAATAGTATATTTTCACCATTTTCCTTTAAAGGATTTAATTCATTCCAAGGACAATTAAAATATATGTCTAAACTTTCTAAATTTTTACCATCTATTATTATTTTATCATCACCCTTAGTTTTTCTTTTTAATTCATAAATTTTTTCTAAAAAAGAAAAAATATTTTTATCAATTTTTTGAATGGATTTAATGTTAATTGGTCTCTCTAAAACGAGATCCCAAAAAATAGAATTTAAAGGGAAATCAATTAATCTATCATCATACAAAGCTCTAGCAATAACATATCCAATAACATTAAATAATTTTAATTTTTTTTCATAATTCTCAGCCTTAATAAAAGGAATAGGAAAGAGAGAATAATCTTCAGTTTTATACCATAAATCTTTATGATTTTCAATAATTTCTTTAGTAAATAAAGAATAATATTCTAATGTTGGTCCCATTCCAGTTCCACTTTCATTATAATATTCAAATTCAATATATCCATTATAATTATTCACTTCATTCATTAATTTAAATGAATCTTCTAATAAATTATCTCTATGAATTTTAAATTTAATTCTTTTTAAATTGGTTATTACATTATTTATTGATTTATCTTCAAATATATTTTCACCTAAGAAATTTCTTAAGAAAATATATAAATTTGTCATTGATCTTTTATTATCAAAAGCAGTGACTTTAAATAATAAATATCTACTATTAAAAGAAGTAAAAAAAGGAAAATTTGAATTTACTTCTGTACACCAAGAAGGAATTGATTTAGTACAAACAGCATAAGGATCTTTTATTTGTTTTGATAATAATGAAGTCATTTTTATATTTTCAAAATTTATTATTGGTATTTCATGTATCTTAAATAAATTTGAAAATTTATTTGATGATAAATGAATTAAAGATAATAAATAAAAAAATGGAGAAGCTCTTTTTATATTATATAATGCTTTATTGTTTATTATTCTTGAATAGTAAAATTTTTCAAAGAGAAATTTTTCCAATTCAATATTTTTATCCAATAATGTTTCATAATCAAAATATTTTAAATTTATCTTTGTATTATTGTTATCAACACTTAAATTTATATTATCTGTTTCTTTATTTATAAATGAAAAATTAAATGTAAAATCATTGCAAAAATAACTAAAATCAGTTTTTTTCATATTTTTTTTAGCATCTTTTAAAAATTCATTTAAAGTTAAATTTTTATTCATTTCATATATTTCTCCATTTTGTTTTATAATATATAAAAAAATATCATATTTATTTGATAATTCCTCAGAATTAATTTTTAGAATTTCTTCTTTTTTTTCTTTATTATCTTTCTCTTGTTTTTCTTCTGATAGATTTTCAATATTTTTTTTCATTCTTTCAATTCTTTTTTTAGCTAAATTTTGTATAATATTTTCAGAAAATTCAAAATTATGTTTATCATCCTTATTAGATTGAATAGAATCTTTTTCAATAATATATCTAAAAATTTCTTGAAAATAATCATCTTGATTATTTTCTTGATTTCGATTTTCTTTATTCGGATAATTAAATATTTCTTTTTTAACTTGTTCAATTGTTGCAGAAGAATCAAAGTATAATTTATTACATTTATTTTTATTTAAAAATTCAATAAATTTACTAAAATCATTATCAGAATTAATTTCTTTTGATATATTAATTTTATTGTAATTTTCATTATAATTAAATTTAAATCCTATTTTTTGAGTAAATTTAGATGGAATATTTCCATTAAAAGCAGATAAAAATAATGATGTTGAATTTTTAATATTATTATAATTATCATATAAGAATAATTTAAAACAATTCATTGAAGATATACATCTTTGTAGAATTTGTAAAAATTTCATTATTTTATTATTTTTTTCATCTTCATTTTCATTAAAATTAAGAGCTGAAAATAAAGAAGATATTTTTTCAATTATATTTTTATTATATTCTCCAGAAAGTTTAACATTAGTTTTCATATCTAATTCATTTGTATTATTATAATTTGAAAGGAAATTATTATCTATATAATAAGAAAGATACAAAATAATTTCTGATTTTTCAATTTCAAAGAAAGTACAATTATTATCAATTAATAAATTAATTATATCTTCTATTATTTTCACATCATTCACTTTATTTTCTTTTAAAATTAATTTATAATCAATTAATTTATTCATAATTTCAATTGGATTAATTCCACTATTTACATTCTTAATTAATTTTTTAATATTATCCATATGAAAATATTTAGTAGTTAAATTTTTAGAAGTACATCTAATAGCTAAAATAATATGATTTTCATTTTCTTTAGGATTATCAATAACATTATCAAAAATTTTTAAAATAGAAACATTAGTTTGTTTAGCGATATATAAATTATTTTCTTCAATTTGATTTAATTTAGAAACATTTTCCACAACTCCATCTCTTAAAAAAGATATAATAAATAATTCAGGAATTTTATTCATAATTAAATAAACAAGTGAAAGAACTTCAATTATATATGATGAATCTTTTGAATCTAACATTTTACTTATACTATTTGATAATTGGTTATCATCAATATATTTTTGAATATAATCATTTTTTGAATTTGCAATATACATTTTTATTATTTTTATTACTCCTAATGTTGTTGAACTTGATGGAATATTTAATATATTTTCAATCAATAATATTAATATTTTTTCACTGAAAAAATCATAATAATTTTTATTTTCATCAGACATTATTTTTGTTTTTAAAAGATTTATATTATTTTTATTTAGTTGATTTGGAAAGAAAGATGATAATAAATTAAATAATTCATTAAATAAAGAATGTGTATTTGAAGAATTAACTTTTGAACCATCATTTTTATTATAATTTATTTCATTTTTGATAACTTTATAAATTAATTCTAACATATTTTTATTAAGTAATGTATTTGCAATATTATTTGACATAATACAAAGTAATTCAAAAATTTTTAAAATATTTTTAATAGTATCAACATTAACATTAAAAATATTATTATTTATTTCTTTTTTTTCTTCAACATTAATAAACTTGATAAAATTATCCAATAAAACATTAATTAAACCATCTTTAATAATATCTTCGCAAAAATCATTAAAATCCATAGAATAATTATAATTCTTAACACCATTTAAAATATTATAAATGGATTGAATAGCTAAATCAACAATAGTTTTTTCAATCTCAGAATTTCCATTTAATTTAGATAAATTAGTTAAATTTGGAATTGCTTTTAAAATATGATTTCTGATATAATCAATATTATTTCCGACTTTACTCATATTAACACAAGCTTTCAAAGCACTTTTTCTAATAGAAAGTTCAAAAAAATCAATAAAAGTTAAAATATTAATAAAAGCATTTTTTTCAATTAAAATATATGGATTTTCAAAACTCATTTTTTCAATACATTTAATAGCATTTTCAACATTTTCAATTGATTCAACATTTTGAGTCATTGAAATGATTTTTTGAACTCCATTATATTTAATAATATGATTTGTAGAATGTGGATTTATATCTAAAATATAATTTAAACAATTTAATGATAATAATGATATTTCAGGAATCATAGGAAATTTATCTAATAATATTATTAATTGATGAATTAATTCTACTGTTTTTATATCTTCTGTTACATTATCACTTGCCATTGATAATTGACAACTTAATTCATTTAATGCTGATATTATTTCCATTTCATCACTTGATTTCAATTTTTCTAATGCGTTTTTTATAAATTGAGTATTTTCTGTTTTAAAATAATTCCTTAATTGATTTTTCGTGTTTGAACTTTCCATTACTTTAAATTTATATAAATGTTTATTTTTTTTATTTTAATCAAATTATTTTAAAAATAGGAGAATTAAGGTTATTAATATCATATTTACAATAATTAGAAATAATAAGATAATTTAAAGGAATATTTTACTAAATAATTTTTGTATTTTTTAAAAATTAATATAATTTAATATAATTTGATAATTGTTTAATTACTAATTATTATTTTTAAATTGAGTAATTAATTGATATTGTAAATAACAAATACCATTACTAATTTGTTCTGGTGTTCCTATTAATGATAATAAAACTAAAGAATCTTTTTTAGAAGATTCTAAATTACAAGGTTTTTCAATATATTTACATTCATAATCTTTTGTAAATTCATTCCAAAAATCAGGTTTAGAATTTTTAATTTTTTCCAAGATATTTTTTTCAAAAATAAAATCAATTGAACTATTTTCATTATTATTATTTTTTTTTTCAAAATTATTTTTTGATTTTCTAATATTTTCATTATTTGAAATTTCTGATTTATCACTTTTTATCATTCCTTCTTCTAAACTTTCATTATCACTAATTGATCCTTCTTCTCTTGTATTTGTTGAATGATAACTATAATTTTTTTCTTTATTTTTATTTTTTGAATGACTTCTACTTCTGCTTCTTTCATTATAATTTTTAGAATATTTTTCTCTTCTTTTATAATTATTCGGACTATCACTTCTTGATATTTTTTTATTTAAGTAATTTTTATTATTATATTTATCAGATGATTCTATTCCAGAAATATTAAATGATTGTTCTTTCTTTTTATTATTATTATTATTTGATTTATTATTTATATTTTTTTGATCATTTTTATTAAAATTAATATACTTTTCTTCAATATTATAAATTTTTTCACATGCTCTAAAAATTTTTTCAGGATTTCCATAAATATCAATTTTCCTAAATTTTCCTTTATTTATTTTTGGAAACACTTCAATTTTAGCTCTTGACTCTTCTCTAATGGAATTAATATTTCTTCCATCAATTCCAATAATAAATCCAATAACATTATCAGGAATTAAAATAGTTAATTTTAAATAAGTCATATTTTTATATATAATTTCCATTTCTCTGAATAAACATTCACTTACCATTTTAATCACAAGTGATTTTGCATAATTTTTAACTACTGAGATTTTAAAAATATATTCATCATAATATGGTAATTTATAATTATAAATTAATTCTCTTACGTCATATATTTTTTTTTTTATGTTTCTCGATAATTCACTAAAATTTTTTGTTATGTGATTATAATAATTTTTAGGAAGTAAAATATAACATGAAACATAATTATTATGATAATTATCATTATTTTTATTGCTATTAATATTATAATGATAAGAATCTTCTTTTCTAAATTTATTATTATTATTTGATAAATATTTATCATTATTATCATTTTTTTTTGGAGAATTATTTCTACTATGTTTATGATAATAATTATCAGAATTTTTATTATCATTTCTTTTTCTGTATTTTTCATTATTATTTTCTTGAGAATCTTTTCTAGATATATCTTTGCTGTAATTTTTTTGATATACTTGATCTTTTGAATTTAAATTATCTTTGTTATCCATTGAATATAAAATTAATTAATAAATAAAAAAAATAATCTTATATAAAATATTTATCTATATTATATATCATCATATAAAGACATTTTATTTATTTTCATATTTTAAATAATTTTGATAAATTTTATTTTTCTATTTTTATTCTTTTTGCTTAAGATAATCATTTTTTACAAGTTATAATAATAATTCTATTCAATTGTTTATTCATGGAAAATATAATTTTTTAGAAATGGAAGAAGAAAAAACGAAAATTCCAAAACCTCTTTTTTATTATGATTACTTATCAGATGAATCATGTAGAAACATAGAAAAAATAGTAAAAAATAATTTCTTTTCAAAAAATCCAAAAGAATCATTAATATATTATAATCCTATAAAACTTACATCAAGAAATGATATTGAATTACCTCCAATAAAAACTCAAAAAAATGATTATTTATCTTCAAATATAAGTAAAATTATAAAAAAAGAAAAAATTGTAAATTCTATGAGTGATAATCAAATTAGAAAAAAAAAACCATTTCAGTTATTTAAAAAACAACTTAAATTAATATTAAATAATCCTTTAATGATTAGAAAAGCTTCTTTACCAAAATTAGATAAAAAACCTCCCATTGATAGATTTCCTATTAAATATAAAGAAAATTATATTGATAATGTAGAAAAAAATTTTATTAATCCTTATTTAAATAAAGGAAATGTGATTTATAATGATTTTTTAGAAAATAAAAAATCCAAAATACCTTTTAATTTTATTATATAAAAATTAAAAAATTAAAGACATTGATTTTTAGAAGATAAAGATTATATTTTTTATATTTATTTGAAACAGTTTTTTCTATTTTTATTTTTTATTCAAACGTAATATTATTTTTTATAAAAATTTAGTATATATTTATTACTTTTAAACTATCATAACTTAATAATATATAATTATTAAAAAATTTTCATTTGTATCATTTAAATATAAATTTTGAGTTCTTATTGTTTAGTAATCCATTTATTTGGAAAACAATTAATAAATAAAATAATTCATAACAAACTTACAATTTTCTATTAAAAAAAAATAAAAACATTATTTTAAGAAAATAAAAAATATATAATTATTTAAAAAAAAAATGAAATTTTTATCTGAACTTGCAATAAAAGAAAGTTTTCGTAGAAAATGTAATTTTTTAGTATGTCTCTTAGCATGTTTTTTAGTATCAATAGTATGTTTAATATCAAAAACAGTAGTATCACAAGGTTCATTAATATTTTTAATGCTCGGAGAAAGAGAATATGGTGAAATGGATATAATATTAAAACCAAAATTTGAAGAAAGAAGTTATAGAAAAGTGTTACCAGAAGATTATTATACTGATTATTATTTTATTAATAACACTAAATTTTCTGAAATTATGAGTAAATTTAAAAAAGAAGATAATCCTTATTATACTTCTACTATTAGATCAATTTTTAATGGAAATACTAATAAATTTTATTCTCATGTTCAAATTATTTTAATTAATTCTACAAGGGAAAAAGAAATTGAATTAGGAAGAAATTATCCTTATTCTTCTTTAAAAAAAGGAGAATGTTTAATTCATGAAAGTTTTAAAAATGAAATGAATAATAATTATTTAAATATAACAATAAGTGCAGAATATTTTTTATATAATAACTTATTAATAAATTACTATGAAAATAAAGAAAGTTATAATCCAAATATAACAAAATTAAGAACTATAGATTATAGAATTCCTTTCTCTTGTAAAGTAGTAAAAACATTTAAAAATAATTATGGAAAAGTAAAAGCAAGTACAAAAAATATAATATTTATGGAAATGGAATTTTTTTATCAAACATTATCAGAATTTATTCCAAATGAAATAATAAGATATTTTCCAAATTATAGGAAAAAAGTTTATAATATAAATTCAAATGATTATGGTACTCAATTAATAGTTAATTTTCCAAAAAGTAGAGTTAATAATTATATTGAAAGTGATTATCATAAATTATTATTTAAAGCAGTTACTTATGCTAATACTTTAACTCAAACTTTAAATAGTATTCAACATATGCAAATTTCTATGCCTTTAGTTTCAGGAATGGAAAGATATAATTATGGAAGTGTTTTATTAAATTTAATTTTAAATATTATTATTATTTCTTTATTTTCACTTAGTCTTATTTTAATTTATTCTTTATTAGTTATTACAACTGAAACAAATTATTTTGAATTTGGAATTTTAAGATTAATTGGAAATACTAAAAAAAATATTATTATACTTGTTATTTTACAGTGTATTTCTTTTTCTATTCCTGGATTTATTCTTGCTTTTATTTTACATTTTAAAATTTTAAATTTAATAAATTATGCAATTCAAAGTTTAGTAAATACAAATTTAAATTTATCTTTTAGTTCAAGAGGATTTCTTATTGCATTAATAGTTAATTTTTTATCTCCAATAACAGCAGCAATATTACCAATAAGAGGAATATTAAGAAAAAATATTGCGACAAGTTTAAATACAATGATTAATAAAACTTCAGGAATGAAAATAGAAATTATATCAATTGAAAAAAAGGAATTAAATAATTTAATAGTGTTAGGTTTAATAACATTTTTATATGGAATTGCAATTTATTATTTTCTTCCTTTATCATTAATATCATTAAATTTTGGAATGTTAGGAGCAATATTTTTATGGATATTATTTGGAATTTTATTAGGTTTTGTAATATTATCAATAAATATAGAAAATATATTACAAAAATTTGTAACTCACATCTTATTATTTTTTACTAGAAGTTATACAAAAAATTTAATAATTAAAAATTTAACAGCTCATAGAATAAAAAATAGAAAAACAAGTATAATGTATTCTTTATCAATAGGTGTATTTATTATGATAAGTGTAGGATTAGATTTAATATTACAATCAGCTAAAAAAGAACAAATTTTAGATAAAGGAAGTGAAGCAATAATGGAATCTTCAGTAGATTATTTTACTGCAAAAGACATTAAAGAATCTTTAATTCAAATGTTCAATTTAAATTATATTGAATATTTCTCTTTGAAAACACCAACAATTTCAGATAATTGTTTTAAAAAAGATACTTCAATTCAAAATTATGGTAAAAGTTTTGATTTTACAGTATATACAAAAGGAATATCACCATCATATTTTAAAGCAACAGAAAAATCAGATTTAAAAATAGAAGAACAAAATAAAACATATGAAAAATATATTTTAAGTGAGCAATTATATTTAAAAGAAAATTTAGGTAAAGTAGGTTTAAGTGCAATATTTAAATGGGAATTTAATGCAAATATATCAAAAGATTTTATATTTAAAATAAATAATAATAATTATGGAGATATGAAATTTATTACAAAACCTGCCTTTTTATTAAATAGTGCACCAGGACTTCAAATGAATTCAGTTCCATCAATGATGATTCAAAGAACTTCTATAATTTCAATCCCTTTTTATTTAGATATTATTAATAAATGTAATAAATTTTATATAAATTCAATTGATGATTTAGAAATTTTTGATTATGATAATTTACCTATTAATTATGTTAATTTTAAATTCAATTCTAAACTTGATATTAAAACCATTATTCAAGGTATTAATGATATTGTTTCTGAATCTTTGGATTATTATGCTAATTTATGGTTTTTTAATGATATGAAAGAAAATATTGATAGAATTACTTATTTAATTTATACTGTTTTCTATGTTGTTAATACTATTGTTTTATTCTTTTGTTTCTTTAATTTAACTGCTTCTATGACTATAAATATATTTGATCAAAAAAAAGAAATTGCAATTATGAGATCTTTAGGTATGAAAAAAAGACATGTTATTTTTATTTTTGTTTGTGAAGCTATAATATTAATTTTATCAAGCAGTATAATTGGAACTGTAATTGGAAGTTTAATTTCTTATACAATGTCACTTCAATGGCAAATGTTTACTACTATAAATGTTAGTTATTCTATTAAAATCTCAAATTTAATTTATATTATTATTTTTAGTATTTTAGGTGGAATTTTAAGTACTATTATTCCTGCTTGTAGAATGCTTTCTACTCCAATTGCTTCTCTTGTTAAAGAGATATGATATTATATAATATTAGTATTTAAATATTTATTCTTCTATTTTATTATGAATTTTTAATATTTTCAAAAAATTAAATTTTTTAATATTTAAAAAAAAAATGAATTTTGATAATTATGATGAATTCGGAAATTACATTGGTCCAGAAATTCCAGGAATAAACAATGAAGAAGACGAAGAAGAAAATAATTTAGAAAATTCAATAGAAGAAGATATAAATAACACAATAAATACAAATAAAAAAAAATCCAATGAAGAAATTGAAAAATCCCATAATGATAATTCAAATAATAATGATACACTATCTCAAAAATCCCAAAATTCGAATTCTGAATATAAAATAATATTACATGAAGATAAAAATTTTTATCCAGAATCAGAGGAAATATTTCCACAGGCAGAAAATATAGTAATGGAAGAAGACGCACAACCAATAACAGAACCAATAATATCACCAATGAAAAAAAAAAAATTTGACATATATGAAAAAGAAATTCCACAATTAACTTTTTCATTAGAATATTTAAATAATTTATTAACAAATCCAAAATTAATAAGAAATATTTCTATTGCAGGAGCTTTACATCATGGAAAAACATCTTTTATAAATATGTTTATAAAATTAAATCATTTACATTTAAATAATGAAACAAATGATAATAAATACTTGGATAATAGAGAAGATGAACAAAAAAGAAAAATTTCAATTAAATCATCTCCAATAACTTTAATATTAGAAAATTCAAAAGGAAAAAATTACTTATTTAATTTTATTGATACTCCAGGTCATCCAAATTTTTTTGATGAAGTTCAAACTTCTTTTAAAGTGTCTGATGGAGTTTTAATTATTGTTGATTGTGTTGAAGGAATAACAACTCAAACTGAATTAATTATTAAAGAAGCTATTAAAGAAGATTTAGATATTATTTTAGTTATTAATAAAATTGATCGTTTAATTTTAGAATTAAAAATTCCTCCTAAAGATGCTTATTTTAAAATTAAATATATTATTGATGATTTCAATAAATTTATTGTTATTAATGAAATTTTTAATGTAGGTAAAATAAAAAATCATTTTGTTCATCCTAATAAAGGAAATGTCCTTTTTGCTTCAAGTGAATATAATATTTGCTTTAATTTAGAAAATTATGTTGTTAAATATTTAGATTATATTAATTTTGATAAAAATCTTAATAAAAATTTTTATTTGATTACTCCTGAAAAACTTGCTAAATGTTTTTTTGGAGATATTTATTTTCACAAAAAACAATTTGAATTCAGTAAAAAAGAAAATAAATCAAAAAAAAGAACTTTTGTTAAATTTGTTTTAGAACCATTATATAAAATAATAGGATATACAATTTCAGAAGAAAAAGAAACTTTAATAGATTTTTTTGCAAATTTAAAAATAAAAGATTTAAAAGATAAAGATTATAAAATGGATCCAAAACCATTTTTAACAAAAATATTAAAAAAAGTATATGGATTATATTCATCATTAGTAGATATATGTGTAAATAAAGTTGTAGATTGTCAACAAGGTTCTAAAATAAAACTAAATAATTTATATACAGGAGATAAAAATACAGAAATATATAAACAATTAATTCAATGTGAAAAAGAAGGACCATTATATATAAGTGTATATAAATTATATCATAAAAATACACATTTATCATTTGATTTATTTGGTAGAATTTTAAGTGGAGAATTAACAAAAGGACAAAGCATTAAAATTTTAGGAGAACATTATTCTTTAAATGATAAAGAAGATCAAATAATAATTCCAAAAATAAAAGAAATATGGATAAATCAAACAAGATATAGAATACCAATAAATAAAATACAATGTGGAAATTTAATATTAATAGATGGAGTAGAAATATCATCTCCAAAAAATTTAACATTAGTAAATAATGATAATTCGAAAATAGAAATATGTAAACCAATAAAATATAATTATTCATATATGAAAGTTTCAGTGGAACCATTAAATCCATCTGACTTACCAAAAATGATAGAAGGATTAAGGAAAATTGATAGAAGTTATCCAGCATCAAAAATTAAAGTAGAAGAAAGTGGTGAAAATATTATTTTAGGGACTGGAGAATTATATATGGATTCTATATTATATGATTTAAGAAATTTATATAGTGATATTGAATTAAAGGTAAGTGATCCTGTTGTTACTTTTTGTGAAACTGTTACTGAAACTTCTTCTTTTAAATGCAAAGGAATATCAAATAATAATAAAAATTCAATTTTTATGACTGCTGAACCTTTAGATAGTGAAATTATATTAGATATTAATCAAGGTATAATTGAAAATTATGAAAAAGAAACTCCGTATGAAATAAATAATAACAATATAAATAATATAATAAAAAATTATTTAATAAATACTAAAAATTGGGATAAATTCACAACAAATTCAATATGGTCATTTTCAAATTCAAATATATTATTAGATTATACATTACCAAATGAAACAGATAAATTAAATTTATATTCAATAAAAAATGAAATAATTCAAGGTTTTGATTGGGCAATAAGAGAAGGTCCATTATGTAATGAACAAATATTGAATACAAAATTTAAAATATTATCATCATCTCTTTCAACAGAAAATATATATAAAGCATCAGGTCAAATAATTCCAATGTCTCGTCGAGTATGTTACTCATCTTTTTTAACAGCATGTCCTCGGTTAATGGAACCATATTTAAAAGGAGAAATTCAATGTCCAATTGATTGTTTTGAAATAATAAAAAATTTCTTAATGAGAAGAAGAGGACATTTAGAAAGTCAGAAAAGTTTACCTGGAACACCTTTTTATATAATTAAATTTTCTATTCCTGCTTTAGATTCTTTTGGTTTGGAAACTGATATCAGAACTACTACTGCAGGACAAGCTTTCAGTTTAATGTGGTTTGAAAAATATCAAAATATGATTGGAGATCCACTTGATAGAAATATTGTTTTACATCCTCTTGAACCTAGTGATGCAAAGTCTTTAGCTAGGGAAGTTCTTATTAAAACCAGAAGGAGAAAAGGACTTAATGAGGATGTTAATATTGTTAATTATTTAATTCCAGAAGAAATTGAAAAGATTAAGAATGATGAAGAATATAATAAATATATGTAGACTTTTTGAAATTTATTTTTATTTATTTTTCAATATAAATCATAAGATTAATGATTATATGAAGAGAAAGATAACTTTTTTTTAAATGTATCAAAAGTTTATATTAATTTATATTTGAAAAAAAAGTTTTATTATATTAAATTAAAAGTAAATTTTATTATATTTTAAAAAAAATATAAATAACAATTCATTTTATTTTTTATAAATATCAAGATAATCATCTAAAGTTTTTTCTCTATTGTTTTGATTTCTATATTTTTGTGGATTCTTTAATTTATTTTGTGAAATAGATTTCAATTTACTATTATTAAATGTATTAGATTTAAGATTATTTTCATTGTTAAATTGATTAGAAAATTGATTTCCACTTTGAGCAAAATTACTATTACTTTGAAATAAATTTTGAGAATAATTACTTTGATTCCAAAATGTATTATTTGTTTTAAGCATTTGATTACTATTATTATTATATTGAGAATTAATTGTTTGATTATTCATATTATTAGAATTATTATTAATTTGAGAGTCATTATTATTTTGAATATATAAATTATTATTTGTCTCATTAAATTGAGGTTGAGAATTTTCTATTTTTTCATTTTGTGAATTTATAGTTTGAGATATACCAGAAAAATTTTGAGAATTTAATAAAGGTAAAGTTCCCATCTTTGAATAATAATTATTATAATAATTCCCACCTGCTGTTATTGGTATTTTAGTTTGTTTTTTTGATTTTCTTTTTTCTTCTTCTTCATCTACTTCATAAGTATTAAAAATATCAATTGAATTTCTTTTTTGACTTTCAATTTTACTTATTCCTTGACTTAAAATTCCAAACATTGTATTTGTATCTTTTTTCTGGTCTTCCTTTATAACTTTTTTGACAATATTTTCAAAAATTTTTTGTTTTTTTCCAGTTTTATCATCTTTTTTTTTATGCAATAAAATTTTATCACTAAGTTCAGGTTCAGGTTCTCTTAACATAGATTTAGAAATTAAAAAATAATCATTAGCAAGATTATAACCAGTAGAAGAGAAAGTTTGTCTTTCACCTTGATCTTTTAATCTTCTTAAATTTTTTAAAAAATTATAATTTACTTTTTGGGTTATAATATATTTTTCATTTGATAAATCTCTTTCCCATTTTTCATGAAGATCCAATGGAATATAATATCTTGATCTTGGAGCCCAATAATATTTATAATTATCTAAATCTTCTTCTGATTGTCTTAAAGGACAATTTTTACTTTCTTCAATAATTGTATGAAAATCATTAGTATTTTTATAAATATTTCCTTCAATTTTACTTTTAATTGAATTTAATTCATTTCTTATATTATAATCTAAATCAGGTTTTTCTAAAGATTTATTTATTTCATTCAATTGTTTGTTTAAATATTTATTTTCATTTAAAATAAATTTCATTTCTTTTAAACAATAAAAAAAATATTCAATATCATAAGCATTATATCTATTTTTATCATTATTAGCAGAATAATTAATATATGATTGACTTTTGAATCCTGTAATAATAGCTTCCAGTAAATTATCATATTCTTTTTCTTTTGATTTTTTCACATTTGATTCATCAACTTCCATAGTAATTAAATTAACTTTCCTATTTATCTTCTTAAAATAAACCTCTAATAAAAATAATAATGCAGCATACATATGGTATTTCATTCCATTACAACAAAATAAATCTATTAAATAAATATTTTTTGATAAAATTTCACTTTGAATTTCATGATTTCTTTCATTTTCTTTGAAAATATAATGAAATTTCATTTCATTTTGAGGATCAACAGTATTATTAAAAGTTGATTCTTCATCTTTAATAACATTAGACTTATTGGTTTTATTAATTCTTAAATTGTTTTCTGTAACTCTAGTAGGAACAAATCTTATATTATTAACATTTTCTCGTGTAGAATTATATATTTCAGAATTAAAAACTTCAAATAATTTTTTTTCTAAGAAAATAACATCATCTTCATTAACTAATTTACTATATCTAATATCATCTAATATATTAACATATAAATAATGTTCATATTCTTTAATATTTTTTTCATTAATCATTCCCATTAATCTTTGTTTTTTAGGGTAATAAAGAACAGGACCATAATTATCGATTTTAAAAGGATTATTTGGATTAGTTTCAAAATTTTCAATAACTTGGCAAATTTTCATTAATTTTTTTCCCCATAAAAATCCCGTTAAAGAAAATTGAATATGATCATCATATCCTCCATAAATATCAGTAGTCGAATAAGGAATAATTCTTCCATTTTCTCTATTTTCATTTAATTCTGATGGTCTATATTTCATAAAATCTTGAATAACCATTTCAATAAAAAATAATCCTCCAAATTCTTCTACTTCATAAATTCTATTTATATCCATAAATATATCTTCAGGCTTTATTCTATAATGATAATTATGAGGAATATTTTTTATATTTGGATTATTTGTTATACAATTTTTATAAAATGTTTTTGTTCCTTCATATTTTGTTAAGTAAAATATTCTCTTTTGAATATTTAAATTATCTTCTAAATTTAATGATAAATTTCCTTCTGCTAAGGCATCTAAATCATTTAATTTAAATTCTACTGAATTATATCTTAAAGTATTATTTCTTGAACTAATTGTTTCTGATATTGATTTTAAATCTAAAAATTTTTGAAGATTATTTCTATTTGGTTCTGAAAAAGGAAAGAAAAAAATAACCATTTTATCTTTATTTTGATTTTTTTCAATAAATTGTTCATAAAAATTATTATCTGTATATAAAAAATTTTTATTCAAAAGATAATCCATATTATTAATATAAGTCCATCCTCCTTGAGTAAAATATTCTAATATTGGAATTCTTATTTCATAAAAACCTAAATTTGAACTTTCAACAAAATAAGATAAATTATTAGGAAAACTTAAATTATTATATTTAATAATTTCATAAAATTTATTCAATAAAATATTATTATCTTTATCATTATAATTAAACATATATTGTTGTAAACATTCAATAAAATATTGGCTTTCAGTTTCATTAAAATTAAAATGAAAGAATCTTAAATATCTTTCAATTAAATTTTGATTATGAATAGTTTGTTTATTTTCCAATCTTAAATTTTCACCTACAGTACATTTTAAACAAGATTGTAAAATATCAGGAATAGAAATTTGATCTTCAGGATTATTTAATAAAATATAACTTCCTTCAATTTTATCTATTCTATCATCAACTATAGGATAAAAATATTCAATATTAATACTATTATCTAAAAGATATGAATTATATTTTAAAGTTTTAATTAAAACATTTGTATTATTTACTTTTTCATCTTTAGCCATTCTTTCAATTTCAGAATCAATTTTAATAAAAAGAAAATTTTCATTTCCAATTATTTTTTCTAATTCATAATATCCTCCTGGTTTAATTAATCTAACAATTGTAATATCATTATTTAATAAAAATTCTTTATTAATATCATAATCTCTTTTATGAATGAAAATATTACCATGATTATCAAATAAATATATTGAAAAAAGTCTTTCAAATTCTTCTTCTGATAATCTATATTGAACTGCATCTACAATTTCAAATTTTAATGCTAAAATAATATCTTGAATTAAACTTAAATTTTTTGTTAAAATAAAAACTTCTTGTATATCACCATAAATAGGACAGAAATAATTAATTTCTTCATCACTAATAAATTTATCAGTATTTGAATAAATAAATAAATTAAAGAAAGAAGCAAATTTTAATAAATTTGTTTTTAATCTATGCATCATAGAATAAGTATTATAATTATTAAATTTCATTTTTTCTTGCATCATATCATTTAAAAATTGACCAATATCAATTAAAGAAGTAATATCTTTAAAGCATTGAGCTGATCTTAAATTAGAATTAGAAGAATTCATTTTAGGATTAAATTTCACATAATATTCTTTTTTAACTTTAGGATTACTAATATCAATTCTATTAGGATTAATAAGATAAGGAGTATATAAACTAACATAAGCTAAATTATTAGTTACTGTATTATATTGATTCACATTTATTTCATTATCTCTATTTAATCCTATTATTGTTGCTGCATCTACAAATGCAGAAAATTTTGACATTATAAGTAATTCACAATTTGAATCTGACATCATATTATAATATAAATTAAATGGTAATTTTACTTGAGTAGGAAATTCATGATTATATAAATATGATATTTGATTTTTATTTAATTTTGCTATTTTTCTTGTTAAAATTGTAAAATTATTAATTTTAAATATATTAGTAAAAATTTCATTTAATCCACTTCTAATTACAAAAGGTCTAAAAATGACTAAAATTCTTTCATAAGAAGAAGTAGAATTAACATCAGTTAAACTGAAGAAAAAATTATTAATTTCTTCGCATTCTTTTTCATCATCATATCTAGTAATAACAAAGTCAGAATTAAAAGCTAATGAAAAAGACATATCACTTGCTTCTTTTTGAACACCAATATTACTAACTTGCATAATTGAACAAGGTTGATTTTGTAATTGAGAATTACAAAGATAATTTTCATATAAATCCATTACATAATTTCCTATATTTCTATTTGCTGATTGTCTACTATTTATATTATTTTCTGTTAATCTTTTTAAATCTGATAATTTGTGAAAATTCATTATTTGACTTATTCTAAATGAATTTGAAGATAAACCATCTTTATATAATGATAAACTTTTATTAAAGTTTTGTTCATGTCTTTTTTTTGATATTAATAATTGAAACATTTGATCTGCTTTAAATTGTTGTGGAAATAAAACTTGTACATCCCATAAAGCATGAATTTTATTTTTTGAATAATATAATAATTTTAATGTTGAAGAAGCTAATTTATTTAAAAATTTATCACTATTCATTAAAGCAAACCAAAATTTTTCAAAAAAATTTATAGATATATCTTCATCAGTATCTTTAGAAGCTAAATTTGTAGATAAACATAATATTAAAACAGGATTTTTAAATTCATCATATATTTTTTTTCCAACAAGAAGATCAGCATGAATAACATTTTTCATATTTACTTCAATAAATTTTTTTATTAAAGATACACCTCTTAATTTTTGAACAGTTTCATAAAAATTTTCAATATTACTAATTTTATTTTCATCTTCTTTTTCATTATAAGTCATTAATTTAAGTTTATCTTCAATTCTTTGTAAAGAACCAAAAGTAGAATCTTTAATTTTTAAAAATTGAGTTTCTGATACATCTTTATCTAAATCATATCTATTTAAAAATATTTTATTATTAATAACAGAAACATTATCTTTAATTTTTTTAACTTCCATATTAAGAACATTAATATCAGCTTCTCTGAATAATTGAAACAACCAAGAAAATTGACTAACATTAGAATTAACATCAAGTATTTTAAAAACAACAACAAAAGAGTTAAAATTTAAATCACTTTCTTTAATATTAGAATTTAATTTAGGAATAAAATCATTATTTAAATTAAACATAAAAGATTCAATATCAAATTCTTCAACAGGAATTAATTTATGTGCAGAAGCTCCACAACCACAATTTCCACAACATAAATTATCTATTCCACTTTGAGTATATGATGTACATTTTTCTTTACAAATTAAACAAAATCCTCTGTTATTGCCATATTTATCTTCTCCTGTATATGTCATTTTATCATTTGTTAATATATTTATATATCTTTTTGTTGAAGGATCGTTTAATGTTTTATTTATTATTTCTTCATTTTGCAAATTTTCTTTTTCTATATTTTCTTCTTTTGATATTATCATATTTTCATTTTCAGAGTTTTGCATTGGTGAATCATATGTTTTTCTTAATGATTTCATTTTTAATTTTTTAAAAAAAATTTTTCTTTAATTTAATTAGTTATTTTTATTGATATTGTTTTATTTTATTTAATAATATTTTATTATTTAAGAAATATCTTTTTTATAATTATAAAATAAAAAAATGTTAGTAAAAAAACATTTATTCAAATTTAATAAAGATTTGATTTATTTGGAATATTATGCAAATCTATTTTTTTTTTGTCATTAAAGACTTTAATCCATTTTCCTACTTTACTTTCATTAAATTTTTTATCAATAATAATGTCAATTAAACTAGAAATCATTTCAGGAACTAATCTACTTGTAATTTTAGTAGAATAATCCATAGAAGGAGAAGCATTAACTTCAATTAAATAAGCATTTAAATCATTATCAAACATAACATCCAATCCAAACAATTCAAATGAATTTTCTCTATATTTAATTTCATTTTTAACAGAATCAAAAGAACAAAGAACAATATTTAATATTTGTTCTTTAATTTTAGGCCATAAATCTTTTCCATAAGTTTCTTTTAAATAAATTTGAAATTGTGGAACATCCCACATATCACCTTCAATTTTATTATTACTATTATATTTTTTGCTATATTTAGCAACACAATTATTAGTTAAATGACTATAAATATTAGAAAAATTGTCAATATTATATTCTTCAGCTGAAAATCTAAGATAAGGATCATCCCACATCCAAATTGTTAAAGGTTTAATTGAAGTAACTAAAACCCATTGTCTAATATCAAATTTTTTTCCATATATTAATAATGGATTTTCTATATATTTTTGAATTACTAAACCATTTATATTTTCTTGATTTAAACAATCAAATACTGATTTTAAATTATTTATACATTGAATTCCTCTTCCACGACTTAATGTTGATGGTTTCAATACCCATATATTTCTTATTCCATTTAATTTATATTGAGGTAATTTTTCAGATAATTTCTTTAAAAGAGGATTTATTATTGGAAGATATTTTTCCCTTGATGCTATAATATTATTATTATTATCTATTTGAATTTTATTTAATTTACTATTTACTGGTAATGTATTCATTTTCTTATTTTTTATTAAAGATGGTAATTTTACTTTATTTGGTTTTGCTCCATATATTTTAGTTAAAATATCATTTTTTAAATTATTATTTATACTTTCATTTTTATTTATTCTAAAATTATTTATATTTTCTTCTCCTGATATTATATCCCATTCATCATCATCCATTAATTTATATATTTCATTATTTTTATCTTTTGGAGTATATTCACATGTTAATAATTTATAATTTTTTTGAACAAAATCAAGAGAAGTTTTAATAACATTTTCAGTAAAATTAAAAGAATTATTTTCATCAGAAGAAAATTGTTTTAATATAGATAAAGCTTTAGTGAAAAAAAAATCTTGGAAAAAATCATTTAAATCATTTTTATCAGTTAAATCATAACATCTAGGATAAAAATTATCAGGATTAATTCCTTTAAAATATAAATTTCTGATGTTTTTACATAATCCACTTTTTCTAGTTAAAGAACCATTCAATTTAAAATGATTTGGAATTTGATGAGTTTTTAAATTATTAAAATTAACATCAACTGTTTTTAAAGTCCAAATGAAAGTTACATTTGGATTTTTTTCTCTTGTTGTTTTTTCCCATCCTTTCCTTTTTAAATTTTTTTCTACATCAGGATAAGTTCCTAAACAAATATATTGTTTATTTAAAAACTCATTAGATGAATTCATTTTATTTGGTAATATAATTTTTTCATAATTTTCTTTATCTGTTTTTATTTTTTTTCGAAAATCAGATGAGATTAAATATTCTTGAAATGAACAATGACGATATATAAAATATTTTTTCAGAGATTCACTTATTAATGATATAACAGTATTATTTTGATTTCTTTGAAATTTTCCCTTATCACTTTTTCTACTTATACTTCTATTTTTCTTTAAATCTAAAGCTCCTTCTGATTTAAGCTGGACTGAATTCATATTTTTATATATTACTTTTAAATATTTAAATATTATATTTTGGATTAATTAATTATTAAAGATATTAATTATATTATTTATAATTGTTTAGAGATTTATTGAATTATCTTTTTATTTTTGGATTTTTTAATTTTTTTTTACTTTTGTTTTTATGGAAATTTATATTAAACCTTCTTTTATTATTTTTTTGATTTTTTAATTTGAAACTGTTTAGGTTTTATTTAGAAAAAAAATAAAATAATTATTATGAATTTTAATTCTTTTTTAATTAATAAGAATAAAATGATTTAAAAAATTACTGATTCAATTTGTTAGAAAGAATTCTTCTTGCAAAAGAATGATAAACATTCTTATTTTTTTCAAAGAAATCTTTAGCTTCATTAGGTTGAAAATCAAACCAAGCAAAATAAACAGGTCTTATATATTTTAATCTTCCAATTTCTAAAAGAAATTTTTTGATTAAATCAATAAAATCATCGTGTTTAGTTTTCAAAGAAATTTGAAACCATAAATTCATAACTTCCATATTATATTTTTCTTTATCAAATGCGAAAACTTCTTTTAATTTTTTATAAACATCATCATTAACATTATTAACATTTTTAAGTAAATATTTTAAAAAATACATTTTAACATTAGTATGCCAATTAACAAATAAAGTTTTATCATCTAAACTTCCATTTCCATTTAAAAATTTATCTCCTAATTTAACAGCTTCATCTCCTAATTTACTTTCAAAATTAAATTTATGAAAAGGTTTTCCTTTACTATTAATCCATAAATCCCAATCAATTTTATTTAAAATCTCTTGACTTTGATTTCCTTTATTTTCCTTAACATAATTTTCATAAGTATTTTTAAAACTAGAATAATCAACACTCATAAATTTATATTTATCAATATATAATCTCATAACATTCATAAAATCATTTTTTCCGATTAAAGATTCTAAAAAGTATAAAAGTTGAAATCCTTTTTCATAAGGAACAGTAGTAAAACCATCATCAGGATCAACACCATAAATATCAGGATTTAAACAAGTAAAACTTGAATCTTCACCTAACATTTCAATATCCTTAATAACACCTTCATATCCAACTAAGCTTTCTAAATTTTTCATATCATCCCCATATAAAATTTCTGCTATTTTTCTTTCTAAAAAAATAGTAAAACCTTCATTAACCCAAAAATTTTTCCAATTTTTATTTGTTACTAAATTTCCAGTCCATGAATGACAAATTTCATGTGCTATTACATTTGATAATGATTTATCACCTGCTAATAAAGAAGGAGTTACAAAAGTTAAATTTGGATTTTCCATTCCTCCATAAGGAAAAGAAAATGGTAATACTAATAAATTATATACTTCCCAATCATATTTCCTATTTAAATAATTTTCCATTGATTCTATAAATTTCTCTGAATCTTCAAATTCATATTTTGCTTTATCACCTAAATTTATTTCTGTATATACTCCACATCTTTCAGATATTTTCCTATACTCTAAATTTCCACATGCAAAAGCAATTAAATATGTTGGAATTGGAATTTTTTGAATATATTTTGTTATTGTTTTATTTTCATTTTCTTTTGTTTCCTTTTCTATTCCACCAAATAAAAATTTATATGGCTTTTCTACTTCTAAAGTAGCTTCTACTGTTACTTTTGATGATGGAGTATCTTGACATGGAAATAAACTTCTACATTGAATTGCTTCACATTGAGTAAACATAAAATTATAATTTTTATTAAATGTTTGTTCTTTTTCTAAAAATTGAATTCCTCCACAATTTTCATTTGTTACAAAATCTATTTTTATTCTAATTTCTTCTGGTTTTTTCTCAAATTCTGGTAATTTTATTATTAATGGAGTTCCTAATGAATTTTTAAATTTATTTTCATTGTCTATTTTAAAACTTAATTCTTTTGGTGTTTCATCTTCCATAATTGCCACTTTTAATATTTGGGGACCTTTTAAATCTAATATTAAATATTTTTCATTTTTATCTATGTAAGAATATGTTGTTGTTATGTGACCTGAGAATGTCTTTTGGGAAAAATCCAAATATGCATATATATCCATCTTTTTTTGAACAATTTTTTTATAATTTGAAAATGTTGATATATCCTCTGCATTTTCATCTATTATTATTGATTTTACATCTTCCATCTTTTTATATCTTATTATTTTTATTAATAACTTAAATCTTCTGAAATTTAACTATTTTTAATTATTTTTTTTATATTTTTAGTAATCTTTTTTTTAACTTTTATTCATTAAATTTAATTATATAAAAATTACCCCATTGTTTCCCAGTAACAAGAAAATTATCATTTTTTTTATCATAAGCAATCCCATTAAGAACTTTACCTCTTTCATATTCAAATTGAGTAAAAAAACCTTTTTTTAATTCAAAATCTACTAAATTTCCCAAATCAAAAGTTTTAACAACAGTAAAATCACTAGTATTAATTTTAACTATTTTTTTTTGTCCGTAAATATTAGCATAAATGAATCCATTAACAAAAGCCATATCCCCAATTCCAGGAAGAATTTTTCCATCATATTTAACTTCATTAAAAGAAATAGTATTTAAATTTTTAGAGCAATTTAAACGATAAATTTTTTGAGTACCATCAGAACCAAAAAGAACATTACTTTCATTACTATTAGTTAATCCCCATGAATATAAATGACTTTTATGGTCATAATTTCTATAATTTCTAAAATAAGTATTTAATAGATTTAATGTTGTATAATTATATGTATAAACATAAAATTCTGCTTGAGTTGTTAAAAACAAAACATCATTACATTTTGAAATTCCAGTTGCCCAAATTTCTCCTGTTCCATATTCTTTATATTTTATTTGGAAATGATAACCATTTTCTACTGATAAATTTAATGATTTTACTAATTCCATTGAAGGATATTTAAATTTTTGAAGAGATGAATTATATATACCACCACTCTCATATAAGTATGTTATATTTGAATTTGTTGTTGAATCATATTCTTCTTCTATTAATAATCCTTCTGTATATGTTGAAGAATCATTATTTTTCGGTATTATTTTTAGTAATTTAAAATCTTTTGATTCTTGAGGAGTTGTTATGTTTATGTAAGGATCGTTATTATATGTTTTTTGAGGTGAAATTTTTATTAACAAATAAAAAAAAAATAACACTTTCATTTTAAAAAAATAAATAAAAGGATTTTTAAAAATACAACATTATTCTTTGTTTTGAAAATATATCAAAATATTAATTATTATCAATATTATATATTTTATTTATAATATCATCTAATGAAATTGCAATTTGATGAGAATTAATTTTAATTAGAGAAGACAAAATCAGATGAGATTAAATATTCTTGAAATGAACAAAGACAATATATAAAATATTTTTTCAGAGATTCACTTATTAATGATATAACAGCATTATTTTGATTTCTTTGAAATTTTCCCTTATCACTTTTTCTACTTATACTTCTATTTTTCTTTTAATTTAAATAATATTTGATAAAATAAATTTGAAAAAACTATTCACTCATTCCTTGAACAATGAATTCAATAATACATCTTAAAATTTGAATTATTTATCACAATAATTACCCATTTTAATATATAATATCCCGGGTTAGTTGATTTTTTAATAATTAAATATTATAAACAAAAAAAGAGAAATATTTTTTTTAAAAAATATAAAATTAATTTTATTTCATATATTTATTGCTTATTTCTTATCCAAAACTATATATTTATTTAATATTTAATTGGATGTTAATAGTTAATTTAACTTTATTTGCTTATTTAATATAATGAATTTATATATTTCAATTTATTTTATTTAAATCAATCATTGGGGATTGTGCCCAATCCTTATATATTAATATTAATTTAAAATAATTAATTAATAACAAAATAAAAGAAAAAAATAAATTTTAAAAAAAATAAATGGGTTTCCTATTTTTAAAAAATATTTTTTAAATATAAGAAAAAAATTTAAGAATATCTAAAAAAAATATAAAAAAAGATTTTAAATAATAATAATATAAAAATATGGCAGGTATTATCGGAATGATGGCAGCAGGAACAACATTTCTTTTATCAACAATTTTAAGTCCATTATCAAGAAATCCACTTAAATCAATGAAATCAACATTTTCAAAGTATGATTCTCCTAGTTCTGCATTTTTAGTTGAAATTGGAAATGAAATTTATGAAAAGAAAAAAGATAAAGATGAAGGTAAAAAACTTATTAACAACTATACAAAATTAATCAATGAAAATATCAATAATTTAATCAATAATTTAGATTTTAATGATGAAAAAAGTATTAAAGATTATTTTAATTATGATTTATTATCAAAAGATATTGAAAAATTATTATTAAATCAAACCATTAATTTGAAAAACTTTTATTTATTAAATGATGAAGATAGTAAAACAATAAAAAGAAAAAATCATATTAATTATTTAGTAATAGGAAATGCAGGAATAGGAAAAACAACATTAATTAATTCAATATTAAAATTATCAGATAAAGAAAAAGGAAAAACAGAATCAAATAGAAAAAAAGAAATAAAAAAAGTTTTTACACCTTATAATAATAAAAAATATTTATCTTGGTTAACTTTATATGATTCTGAAAGATTTGAAAAAGAAAGAGATAATAATTTAGATATTCAACAATTTAATGATTTTATTGAAGGAAAAAAGAAAAATGGAAATTATAATGAATTTATTCATGGAATTTGGTATTGTATTGATGAAAATGAATTTTCTGATATTGAAGTTAAGAATTTAATTAAATTATATCAAATTTATTCTGCTGAAAATTTTAATATTATTGTTGTTCATTTAAAAGGAAAAGATCCAAAGAGTAAAATAGTATTAAACAAAATTAAAGACTATTTAGAAGAAAATTTAAAAATTAGAGATATTTTATATATTTCTGTTGAAGCAATTGAAAGTGAATTTATGATTGATCAATATAATAAAATTAAAGTTCCTATTTTTGGATTGAAGGATTTAATTAATTTAACTAAAAATTCAATTCCAAAAACTTTTTATTCTCTTTATTTAACAATAATTCAAAAAATATTAGAAAATAAATTTAATCAAGAATTTGAAAATACTAAACTTGATTCTAATATTGAATTTGAAAATATTGAGAATACACTTTTAAATACTTTTAAAGAATCATTAAAAAAAATTATTACAAATGAATCTATAAATTACATTAATTCTTTAGATTATAATCATATAAAATATGATTTGAAATTAATTGAAATAGAAGCAAAAAATAATAATACTGTAAAATTGATAAATCAGTTTATAAGTGAATTTAAAGATGATGAAAATAGATTTACCAATAAAGATTTAATTGATAAATTGAAATTAAGTTTAGATAAACATATTTTCTTTAAATTAAATAAATGTTTTGAAAATTTATTAAAAACAATATTTCAGAATTTTATTTTTAAAAATTTAGATTCAAAAATAAATCATTCTCAAATTTACAAAATAATTGAAAATAATATTCAAAATTAAATGATGAATTATAATTATTAAATAATATATTAATTATTATTTCTTTTATGTTATAAATAAAAATTATGAAAAAAAAATTAAAAAATTAAGAGTTAACCTTAAAAACCAAGGTGAATTTCCACTATTTAAAATATTATATCTTTTTTGAGATGAAATTTTTATTAACAAGTAAAAAAAATAACACTTTCGTTTAGAAAAAATACAATAATATTTTATTTTAAAAATTTATCAAAATATTAATTATTATCTATATTATATATTTTAATTACATTATCATCTGATGCCATTGCAATTTGATGAGAATTAATTTTTATTATAGAAGATAAAACAGTAAAACTTACTTTTTTATTTTCTGAAGATTTAATCCATTCTCCATCTTTTATATAATATAAATTAATTTTGCCTATATCTCCAGAAATTAAATAATCATCATTTAATTTATGAAGACAAAATATAGAATCATCAGTTTCAACAACCAATTGAATTTGATAACATATCATATCAATTATTGTCATATTATTTTTTCCTCCAATAACAATAAGTCTTTCATTTAATTTTATCATTGAAGCAAACCAAGGATTATTATCAATATTATTTAATGAAAATTCACTTTTATTATCAATAAAATTATAATAATCAAATATTTTATCATTATAAGAACAAAAAGCAAAAAAATTCTTTTTAAATTCAATTATATAATATATATTAGAACAATAATCTTTTAAACATTTTAAAGTTTCATAATTATTTTCTTTATTTTTTTTCCAAAAAGTAATTCCTTTAGAACAAGAAATTAAATAATCATCTTCACTTTCTACAATAAAGAAAACTGGATTAGATAAATATAAAGTATGTTCTACTTCATATGTTTTTTCAAATAATTTTATTATTTTAATTCTCTGGTCTTCACCACAAGATATTAAATTTCCATTTTTCATTTGAGTAATATAATTCACATCATCAAAATGTTCTTCTATTATTAAATCTATTATATATGTCTTTTCTTTATATATTATTATTTTACTATCACAACCACATGATGCTAAACGATTATCTTTTAATAATAATAAACAATTTATATTTCCTTCATGTTTAACTATTTCTTTTGACAATGTAATATTAGTAATTTTTTTATCAATTGTTTCTTTAATTTTCATATTATATACAAAAATATTTAAAAAAGTAATTTTTTATTAAAATTAAAATCTAAATTAAACTTCAGAATTCTTTTGTTTTAAAATAAACAATTTTTTTATATAAATCATTTACATATTTCTTTTTAAAGATATATTATATATTATTATTTCTGCTCTGATTTTAGAAATGATAATGCATTTTTTTATATTTAATACTTCCTTTTTTGGAATTTTTTTTTATATTTGAAAAAAAAAAGAAAGATGGTCGTTATGAATAAATACAGATGAAGAAATAGAATAAGAAGCTCAATAATCATAAAATTACTTATATGAAAAAAAAAAAATTAAGAAAAGATTTATGAATAAAAGTAATAAATATATGATTTCACTACCTAAAATTAATTATTTTCAATACCCAATGACATTAATATAAAAGATGTTTTCATGTAATAATTCTTAAAAAATTAAAAAAAATAAAAAATCTCAAAAAAACACATTTTTAAATTCCATCTTGTTTTTCAATTCCTTCAAAATTAAACAAATTATCATTATCTTTACTAATTCCACTTAATAAATTAGAATTATCAATTTTTGAAGAATTATAATTAGGAGTATTTAATTTATTAAAAGAAATATTAGGAACAATAGGACTAACACCAAAACTATCATTTAATAAATTTCTTTTTCTCTTTTGATTAATATAATCAGGTGTATTTTGATTAACATATATATTAACCATATTATATATATCATTATTAGGTTTTGGTGTATATAAAGGAGTTGGTGCTTTAAAACCATCAAAATTTTTTGGATTAAAAGGAGAAAATAATTGATTTGTTTTAAAATAATTTGGTGATTGCATTCTTTCAAAACGAATTAATTTTTCTTCATTCTTTTTCTTTATTTCTTTTGATTCTATTTCTTCTTCTAATATATTATTAGGTAAAACATTTGTTTTACTTTCTGGTTTTATTATTTTTTGCTTTTTATTACTTAATGTATTTTTCTGCTTTATTGAAGGAGATGAATTTCCTGTTTTTAAAGAAAATTGAGGAATTGAAACTTTAAATTTTTTCTTAGTTTTTATATCTGAAATACTTTTTGATTTTAATTTATTTTGTCTTAAATAATAATCTTTTGGATTTTCCTTATTTTCTTTTTTTGTTTTTTTTTCAATTTTTTCTTCATCAATATCATCATTAAAATTATTTTCTTTTTCTCCACAAAAAATTTTTTTATAATCATTTAAATTATAATTTTCTTTAATTACCTTTTTATTAAAGTTAATTAAGTTTTTTTTTATAAAATCTTCAGCTGTTGATTTTGATGTTGTAACACTTAAACGATCTTTATGGTCAACAATTACTAAAAAAATATCTACATCACATAATAATGAAAGTTCCATTACTTTTTTAATTAATCCTTTTTTCCTTTTATAATAAGTTATTTGACTATTAAGTCTATTTTCTATTTTTGTTATTTCTATTTTTCTTTTTCCCAGATTTTTTTTATGTTCATTATTACCTTTTGAATTCATTGATTTTTTATTATTTTCTTCTTAATTAATTGATTGTTAATTTAATTAACAATAAAATGTTTTAGATATAGATTACTTTGAAAATTCTATATAATTAAAAATTAAAAAATGTCTTAAAAACGATTAAAATTTATTTTAAATTATACTAGAGAAATTTCAAAAGAAATTTTTAAATATATTTTATGTGAATCAGAATCATTAGTATCTATTTTAATCATGAAAAAAATATAAAAATTAAAAAAAAAGGATATGGTTTTTAAATAATAAAAATATCTAAATAGTTTGCTTTACTTTTTATAAATAAAATTTTAAAATTAATACTGTTAAATAAAAAATTAAAGTTATTTAACATAATATTAAACTTAAAATTAAAAGATTTAAAATTCATAGTTAAATAAAACAAATTTATTTTTTAAAATATATAATATATAAATAAAAACATGAAATAAAAGAAATAATCTAAAAAATAATGAAAAAATTAATAATTAAACATCAACAAAAATTAATATTTAATTGCAATCTTTAAATTATAATTAAAAAAATGAGAGCATTCATTCCATTATTACTTATAACATTAGTATCTAATAGTGTTTTCTTAAACTCGAATTCAGAAACTTTATCAGAATCAGAACCCCAAAAATATATTAATGAACTATTTAAAAAATTAGATGATATGTCATCTGGTTTAATGGATTTCATTCAAACAAAAATAAATGATGAATTATTTAATATTTTTAAAAATTCTACTTCACCATTTATAAATACCATGAAAAAAAAAACTTATTATGAATTCAGAAAAGACTTAAAAAAATATTTATATGATATTGGAAATAAAATTCAAGATTTTGATTATCACTTTGTTTTCAATTATGTTGTTGAAGAAATTCAAAGTTTTGTAAATTATGTAAATACCACAACATTCAATGACTTGCTTGAAAAAATGATATCCCGTTTGAGGAATGATATCAACAATTTAAATATAACTGAAATACAATATGAATTCAGTAAAATTGAAAAAAATATTAAAAATTATGATATAGAAAAAATTATATTAGATATAGTGAAAGGATTAGATGATCTAAAAAAAAAAGAAAGTTATACAGAAGAAAGAATAAAGAGAGATATTTCAGAATTCAAATATGATATGGTTAGAGGAAGAGGGAAAGCCAGAGGAGGTATTACTGGAGCTTTTGATTCTATTAAATCAGCAATTGAATTTATTAAATTAAATTATACATATTTTTCTAAAAAAGCTAATTTTACTGAATTAAATGAAAATGTTTTTCCCTTTATTAAAGAATTAAACATTGAAAAAGTAAATGAAGTTCTTAAATATTTTGTTGGAAAAATTAAAAATATTTTGAAATCCTCAGCAATGCAAAAAATTAAAGGACTATTAAAAGAATTATTAGAAGTACAGAATGAATATATTAATAAAGATTTTAGAGATAATTTGATGAAAATAATTGAAACTATTCTTAATGGAGATTATATTGATGAGCCTGATTATTCGTTATTTAAGAATATATATGAATGGATAGTAAAGTTTATTAGTAAAATAGATAAACAAAGTGTTTTGGAGTTTGAACTCTCAAATTTGATAAAGGACTTTAGGACTTATAATTTTCATTCATTCCTTGATAAATATGCTTTATATGCTAAAAGGAGTGTTGGAATTGGAATTAATTTTATAGTTCGCTTCATTGAATTTCTTCTTCCTTTTCCTTTATATTTATCTCAAATATAAAAAAATTTTAAATAAAATATTATTAAGAGTAGTAACTTAACAAAACTTTGAACAATAAATTATTTTTATTATTAAAATAATTAAAAAATTAATTATATATAATGATACAATTAATAATTAAACATCAACAAAAATTAATATTTAATTGCAATCTTTAAATTATAATTAAAAAAAAATGAGAGCATTCATTTCTATAACACTTATTGTATTAGTTTTGAACGGTCATTTTTTAGAACACAATTTAAAATTAAGAAAGACCAATGAATTAATTGATTTTGAAACTGTTATAAATGAAGCAAAAAAATATTTTGAAAAAGGAATAGATTTATATCTTCAATATTGCAAAAAAACAACAGAATATTTTGAAGCAAGAGAATATGAAAAATTCTTTACAAATATAATTCAAGCCCTTCAAAGTTTAAAGAATTATTTATCAAAATATAATTTCACTCAATTAAGTCAAATTTTCGTTGATTATTTTGAAAAATGTAGAGTTTGGTTACATGACTTTAACTTAGATTATTTCGTTGATTTAGTAAAAACTGATATTGATAATCAAAGAGCATTTTTTGCATCAAATTATTTTGATCAAACATTAGAAAATCTATTATATGAATTAAGAAGAGGAATGATGGGTATAAGATTTTATAAATTTGAAGAAAATTTTTATGAAGGATATGCCAGATTTTTAAGAGATTTAGATCAAGCTGATATTAAGAAAGCAATTGAAAGATTTGGAAAAGATTTTCAAGAAGGAGTTCAAAAATTCGATGAAAAAAAGTTTAAGGAACTTATTGAAGAATTAAAAAATGGATTTCAAAAAGCTTTAAAAAAAGTGATGAGAAATCTAGATTTAACTGAGGATATGTATTCTGAAGAGATTCAAAAATTGAAAGAAGAAATTAGAACAAAAGTGAATATTAGTGATAAAGCGAAAGAAGAAATCAAAAAAGCATTCAATTATGTTAAAAATGATGTTCTTCCTTTAATAGATATTAATGCAATATTAAAAATAACTAGATTCATTCTTGAAAGATATGTTTCAAATTTAAAAAGAGAAAATTTAAAACTATATTTTGAGCTAATAAAAGATTGGATTAGTTACTTCAAAGGATATATTAGTGATGAATATTATCAATATTTAATGCAATATTATGATAAAATATATGAAAAATCACAAGAAATTGCAGATAGTATTAATATTGACTCAATTATTTCCCAAATTGAAGATTTCCTTAATAAATTTAAAAAGTTTTTCTCGGATACCGATGAATCTCAATTTATGCAAGACATTGAAAACTCTTTTAACACAATTAAAGATTATATTTTGAAATATGATTTTAATACTAAATTTCAAGAATATTTTGGATATGTTAAAAGAATGGTTAATGTTATTTATCAATTTAATTTTGGATTTATTACTTCTATTGTTACCTTGATTTTCAAAATGGCACAAGCTCTTTATGAATCAATTCCTAGAGTATATAATTCCAATAATTTTGTTATTTATGATGACAATTTCTTCAGTTAAAATAAATTAAAAAATAATAAAAGTTTATTAAGAGTAGTTTTAAAAAAATTTGACTTTTTATTTTTTTTTAAACAATAAAAAAATTAAAAGATTAAAAAAATGAAATGTTTAATTTTTCTTATAAATTAGAATTAAAATACAATTCGTAGAAAATTCCACTTTTTTTCTTAATTAAATTATCAGGAGAATCGAAATCTTCGATTTTTCCTTGATTTAAGCATAAAATCATATCATAATTAATAATGGTTTTAATTCTATGAGCAATTGTTAAAACAGTACTTCCTTTAAGCAATTCAGAAATAGATTTTTGAATAATTTCTTCTGTTTCATAATCAATATTTGCAGTAGCTTCATCCATAATAATTATTTTACTTTTTCTTAAAATTGCTCTTGTTATACAAATTAATTGTTTTTCACCAACACTTAAATTATTTCCACTTTCAGAAATTTCTTGTTTGAGACCATTTTTATTTTTTTCAATAATATATCCAAAACCAATTTTTTTCATAACATCAATAATAATATCATCAGAATAAATATTTAAAGGATCAATATTATATTTTAAAGTTCCTTCAATTAAAGCAGGATCTTGAGGAATAATAGTTAAACTTTTTCTTAATTTATCTAATCCAATATTTGATATATCAATATCATCAATTAATATTTTTCCATTTAAAGCTTCTAAAATTCTAAATAAACATAGTGTTATTGTACTTTTACCAGAACCTGTTCTTCCAACAATTCCTATTTTATTTCCTGGTTTTATTAAAAAATTTAAATTTGATAAAACTATTTCTGTATCAGGTCTATATTTTACTGAATAATTTACAAATTCAATTTTTCCATTTTCAGGCCAATTTTCTAAATTTTTATCTTCTTTTTTAATCTTTGCCTTTTCACTTGGAATTTTAGTATAATTTAAACACCTTTCAAAACTTATCATTGAATTTTCTATTTTTGATATTTGACGTATTCCTCTTATTAAATTATTTTGTAAATTGATACTATATGTTAATAATAACCCAATTATTTTAGCTGAAAAATTATCTTTAAATAAAAATGTAAAACATACTAAGAAAAAAAGAAAAGAAAAACTCATTAAATCAAGAATTAAATCAAACCATTGTGAAGTTCCATAAATAATAATATTAACTTTTAAATTTTCATCAGATTTTTCTAAATATTTATTTAAATATTCTTCATTAAAATTATAAGCTCTAATAGTTAAAGCACCAGGAATAGTTTCATTAATTAAATTCAACATTGGAGATTTAATAGCAGCTTCCATTCTTGTTAATTGTCTTGAGCATTTTAAATAAAAATTACTTAATTTAAATCCAGAAATAAGTAATATTGGTAAGAAAATTAAACAAAAAGGTTGATAAATAGAACAAACAAAAATTGCAGAAATCAAAGATATTAAACAAGATAATAAATCTGTTAAAGATCTCATAATATTATTATCAACTTCATTAATATCTTTACTTAATCTATTAAAAATTTGACCTTTAGGAATTTTTTCATGAAAAGTACATATTGGTGCTTTAATTAAACAATCAATCATTTCCTTATGAATTATTCCACTTAAATGTAATGATGCTAATGAAGTTAAAATTGAATTAAAATAATTAAATAATCCACCTAAAATTCCAAACAAACAATAAACAATAAAATATTTAATATTTATATTTTTATTTTGATGTTCTGACCAATAACCTAACCAAATATCACTTGCTCCTCTTAAAGCATTTATTATTAGTAAGAATATTATATATAATATAATTATTTTTATTCCTCCTATATATGTTATATATTTTTTATAAACTTCTGGTTTTACTTCTTCACTTTTTAATTCCTCATCTTGAGTTATTCTTTTTATTTCTTTATTATTATTATTTTCTATTTCTTCATCATCTGATTCATTTTCTCTTTCTAAAAATTCTTTTCTTTGTAAAGCAGAGTTTTTCTTTTGCAAAGGATTTTTTGATTTTTCATAAAAATCTTTATAAAAATATTCATTTTTAATCTCTTCATAATTTCCAAACCAATGAATTTCACCATCTTTCATATAAATAATTCTATCTGCAAAAGGAACATATTGTAAAGAATGAGTGACAAGAATTCTAGTTTTTCCTTTTAAATAATTAATAATGCAATTTTTCATAATTTTCATACCAACATTAGCATCAAGAGCACTAATAGGATCATCTAAAAAATAAATATCTTTATCAGAATAAAGTGCTCTTGCTAAAGCAATTCTTGCTTTTTGTCCTCCACTTAAATTTACTCCTTTTTCTCCTATTTCTGTTAAATCACCTCCACTTAAAATTTCTAAATCAGTTTTTAATTCTGTTATATCTATTATTTTCTTATATTTTATATCATCTCTTTTTTGAAAAAATAATATATTATTTCTTACTGTATCATTTTGAATCCATGGTATTTGACGAACATATGATATTGAACCATTAATATATATTTTTGAATTTTCTTTAGTTGGTAACATATTATTTAATATTGCTTGAAGTAATGATGATTTTCCACTTCCCACTTCACCTATAATTATTATAAATTCTCCTTTCTTTATTTCAAAATTTAAATTTTTTAATATTTCTTCTGGTTCATTTTTTGATTTAATCAATTCTGATGTTTTTTTCCTAAATGATTTCTTTTTACCAAATGTTATTTTACTTTCTTTTTTTTGTAATTTAATATTTTGTTCATTTGAATAATTTAAATCTTCAAATTCAACTCCCCATGAATAAAAACCATTTTCTACTTTAATAGCAATATTATTATTATTTAATTCTATAGAATCATTAATAACGTTATTAGGATTGATTTCATCTTGAGATAAAAATTGTTCAATTCTTCCCATAGAAACAACAGTTTGAAGGAATAAATTAAATATCAAAGGAATCATTACTAAAGGCATTTGTAGAGAAGCTAATATATTTAAACAAGTAAATATATCTTCAATTTTTATTTTATTATTAATATATTGATAAACTCCAATACAAGTTGCTGAAGTTATTACTGGACTTAAATATCCTATTCCTTGAGCCATATTAAATAATTTATTTGAACTTTTCTTTACATTTAATTCATTTTCTCTTGCATTATTTATTCTTTTCATAAATTCATCTTCCCAAGAATATAATTTTAATATTTTTATATTATTAAATGTTTCGGTTATTATTCTCATTCGAGAATCTCTTAAAGATGATAATTTTTTCATATAAAAATTTATTGTTTGGAAAAAGCAACTTGTAAACACAGAAAATAATATCATTGAGAAAATTCCATAAAGAAAAGCAATTCCCATAAATTTAAATAACATATATGAATATACTACAATTAAAACTGGCATCGTTAAAACATCAGGTGACAATAACATTAATATTGTTAATTTTTGAGAATCTACTTGAATAAAATTTGTTATTTCACCTGTTGTTGCTTTTTTTTTCATACTTGATGGAGAAACTTTTAACAATTTTTCATATATTAAACTACTTATTTCTGTTCCAGATTTATAACCTAAAAACATTTGATTTTCGAAACATTTTCTTTGAAGGAAAATTTCTAAAAATTTACTTATTAAATACATTAAACCAATTTGAATATGTGTAAATTGATTAAAATAATTGTTTTCTTTTTCTTCATTATTTGAAGAAAATTTTGTCATAAATTCTCTAAAAAGTGAAATTTGAATAATACTAAGAACACTTCTAATTAAACTTAAAAATAATATAATAATAATATATTGAATATTTGCTCTAAATCCTGCTTTTAATAAAGCCATACTTTTTTTTAATTTATATCCTTTATTATCCCAAATATTTTTTATTGAATAAAGGTAATTTTTACTTGTATAATCACCTGTTAATTTACCTAAATATTCAGATTTTAAATTTATATATTGAGATAATTTTATTATTTTATAAGCCCAATAATATATTAATCCTGAAATAAAATTTGATGATGTATATGGATCTTTATTAATAAAACCATATTCTTTTACTTTATCAGGGTATTCCTCTTCCATCTTTTCTATTTCTTGTTCATCTAAGTTAGCTTTTTTTTCTAAAAGGTTTTCATTTTTATTTACTTCTTCCATTGTTATTTATATATTATTATTATTATCTTTTTTATATTAAATTTTTACACTTATCTTTTCATAGGATTAAAATATTATTTCAAAATAGAAAATATTTATTAATTTACATTCTTTTAGACTAAAAAGTTTTTTTTTTATTTAATTGTTAATTTTAATTATAAAATAATAAAACATCTATCTTTATTAATTTTAAATAAATATTAATTTAATCAAATAATAAATTATATTCCTTATTAAAAAAAAATAAATCACCTTAACATTTATTTATTTGATTTTCAAAAATAAAACAAAAAAAAAAAAAATAAATTAATCAGCCCTTCTAAAAATATCAATATACCAAATTCCATTAATCAATAATAAATCCACATTTTTTCAAAGAAAGGATAATAAAAAAGAATAAACATAGGAAATAACCCTAAGAACAAATGTAAGAATGAAAAAAAAATAACATTAGAAAAAACACTGATTATATAATTATATCATTTGAATTTTCTTTAAATCTTTTCCACAAATATTATAAAAATCATTTTTTAAATTCCTAATTTAATATTATTTTTTCTTCGTTATCATATTCTATATCATCATCAATATTACTTTCAAAATTATTTCCTATATGTTTGTCATTTGGTAGATTTCATACTACATTTATTCATTTTGTGTTTATAATCTTTAAAAAATTATGATTATAAATTCCATTTTCTTTAATCATAAATTTATTGCTTCTTCTAAAGAATTTGAGCTTAGAATGCAAATACTTTTTTTATCATTATTTCTTTTATCCCATATTTTCTAATATTTGAAAATCGTCATTATATGATGTTCCTGTTAAAAGGGATTCTCTATTAAATGTTGATTTGTTTATTCCATCAGAATTTGTTTAAAATTTTTTCATTCATTTATTTTATATTTTTTTATAAAATTATATATTTTAATATATATTACTTAATGTTATAAATAGATTACTAATTTTAATTATAAAATTTTGAAAATAAAGTTTTGATATAGTAAAAATTAATTAATTAATTTAAAAATTTGAAAAATTTATATTTAAAATCTTCTCCAACAAAAAAAAAAATTAAAAAAATGGGTAACATAGAAAAAGGAGGTCAACCTCAAAAGAAGAAAGATGAGAAAAAGAAATTTAAAAAGCCTGAGCCATCCTTATTAAACTTAGGAAAGAAGAAAAAGAAGAAGAAGGGAGTAGAAGTAGCATCAAAGCTTCCAGCAGTGACTCCAACAACAAAATGTCTTCTTCGAATGAGGAAATTTGAGAGAATAAAAGATTACTTATTAATGGAAGAAGAATACATAAAAAACCAGAAAGAAAATAAAGAAGAAGACACTAAAAAAGAGGAAGAAAAAAATATGTTAGACACACTTCGTGGATCTCCAATAACAATAGGAACATTAGAAGAGATAGTAGCAGAAGATGCAGGAATAGTTTCAATAAATTCAAGTGAATACTATGTTAAAATTCTTTCAATAGTAGATAAAGAACAATTAGAATTAGGATGTACTGTTTTATTAAGAGAACAAACATATCATATTGTAGGAATTTTAGCAGATGAAGCAGATCCTTTATTAAATGTAATGAAAGTAGATAAAGCCCCTACAGAAACTTATGGTGATGTAGGTGGTCTAGATAATCAAATAAGAGAAATTAAAGAAGCTGTTGAATTACCTTTAACACATCCTGAATTATATGAAGAAATTGGAATTAAACCTCCTAAAGGTGTTATTCTATATGGAGAACCAGGAACAGGAAAAACACTTTTAGCTAAAGCTGTTGCTAATGAAACTTCAGCTACTTTCTTTAGAGTTGTTGGTAGTGAATTAGTCCAAAAATATTCTGGAGAAGGACCAAAATTAGTAAGAGAATTATTTAGATTAGCAGATGAACATGCACCAAGTATTGTCTTTATTGATGAAGTAGATGCTATAGGACATAAACGTATTGAAACTATAGTTCAGGAGGGAAAAGAGAAGTACAGAGAACAATGCTTGAATTACTTAATCAATTAGATGGATTTGATACTAGTTCTGAAGTTAAAGTTATTTTAGCTACTAATAGAATTGAAAGTCTTGATCCTGCTTTAATTAGACCTGGAAGAATTGATAGAAAAATTTTTTTCCCTTTACCTGATAGTAATACCAAAAGAAGAATTTTCCAAATTCACACTCAGAAAATGAGTATGAGTGATGATGTTAATTTAGAAGAATTTATTATGGCAAAAGATGAATTAAGTGGAGCTGATATTAAAGCTATCGCTACTGAAGCTGGTCTTCTTGCTTTGAGAGATAGAAGAAAAAAAGTCAGCCAACAAGATTTTAGAACTGCTAAAGAAAAAGTTCTTTATAAGAAAAAAGGAACAGTTACTGAAAGTCTTTATATATAAATTATGGAAATATTATTTTAGAAATATTATTTTTTTTAATATAATTTACAATAATACAATTTATAACATATAAATACATATTTGTTTTCTTTTTCATTTCTTCTTTTATTTCTTAAATTAATTCTTTTTAAAATATCATATAATGAATTTATTTTGAAACATCATTTAAATAATGATATTAATTTAATAATTTAAATGACTTAAAATTTTTAATAAGACCAAATTTTAATTTTTTTATCATTTCCATAAGAAGCAATTTGTCCATTATTTAAATCAAGAAAACCAATAATATCATTATCATGAGCATTAAATACACTTTGTTCTAGTTTCAAATTATAACTTTTATAAAGATATATATTTTTATTTTTTCCTCCTATTAAAAATAAACTTTTTCCTTTAATTATAGATATTGCCCAACAAGAAAAAGAATTATTAATTTCTTGAATAATTTGTTTTTTTGAAATAGAAATAATTTTAAGAGAAAAACTTGGATATTCATCTCTAACAATAATTTTATCTTCATTAATTCTACATAAACCATTCCAACTTCCACAAAAAGTATTATGAAAATGAAAAATAAATTTATAATTAAATAAATTCCAAAATTTAGTTCCATCAATTCCCGAAGATACTAAAATTTTTTTATCTTCTAATAGTAATATTGAAAAAACCCAATTTGAATGCTTTAATATTTTAATATTTTGATAATGATCTTTTTTTTCTTTCCAAATTTTTATTGTTGTATCATATGAACAAGATATAATATTTCCATTTAAACAATATAATACTTTTCTAATATAATTATTATGAGCATTATATATAACTTTATTAAGTTTAAAACTATTATCAATTTTAATCCATGTTTTAATATTATAATCTGAAGAACAAGTGACAAAATTTTTTTCATTTTTCACATCAACATAAATAATTGAATTTTCATGTGCTTTATTAATATTTTGTAATAGAATAAAATTATCATTAAAAATTTTTATTGATTTATCAGCTGATACTGAAACTATATTTCCTGAAGGAAAAATAGATAATGAATTAATTTGTTTCTCATGTGCTTCTATTGATTTTATATATTTTAAATTAATTCTTTTTTCTGAATTTGATTTTTCTCTTATATTATTATTAATATTGTTTTTTATCATTTTTTTTTCAATTTCATTTATTTTATTTTCAGTTATTTCTATTCTTTTTTTTTCATCATTATTTTCATTTTCAATATTATTAATTTTTAAGTTTAATTTATTAATTTCATTTTCAAAAGATTGTTTTAATTTTTTATTTTCTTCTCTTAAACTTTTTATTTCATTTAACAATTTTTGTATGATATTTTTTGATAAAATATCTTTAAGTTTTAAATTTAATTTTACATTTGGATGATTAGGTAATGTTGAGATTAAAAATAGTTTTAAATCAGTTTTATTTTCTTCTATCATAATATTATTTTCATCAATTAAATAACAAATTAATTTAATCATATCATGAACTGTAAAACTTGATATTAATAATTTAAACTTATGTAAATAATCTAAATCAAATGTTCCTTCATATATTTTATCAGTATTACTTCTATTTATAATAATATTTATTCCATTTATTTTTGAAATTAATTTAATATTATATTGATTAAATATTTTTTCTATTATTTGAACTTTTGATATTATTGATTTATTTTCTGACATTATTTAAATTTTTATTTCTTTTTAAAATATGATTTTTTTTTCAAATTATGATAATAAAATCAATTAATACAATTATTTTATTTAAAATAATAATTATTATCAAAATTATTTTTTATAAAATTCATAATAAATTTGTTTTGAATTTTTAAAAAAAAAAGAAAATATTACTCATTTTAAACATCTTTTGTGTTTCAAAATAAAAATTATTTATTTTTAAATAAATCTTTGGGGATTGGGG